>CAUYLG010008458.1:0-64223 GCA_963573385.1 Cacajao melanocephalus | reverse complement strand
AGAGGATGTGGAGAAATAGGAACACTCTTACACAGTTGGTGGGAGTGTAAATTAGTTCAACCATTGTGAAAGACAGTGTGGCGATTCCTCAATAACCTAGAAATAGAAATTGCATTTGACCCAGCAATCCCATTACTGGGTATATATCTAAAAGATTATAAATCGTTCCATTATAAAGACACACGCACACAAATGTTCATTGTGGCACTGTTTACAATAGAAAAGACCTGGAACCAACCCAAATGCCCACTGATGATAGACTGGACAGGGAAAATGTGGCACATATACACCATGGAATACTATGCAGCCATAAAAAATGATGAGGTCGTGTCCTTTGTAAGGACATGGATGAACCTGGAAACCATCATTCTCAGCAAACTGACACAAGAACAGAAAATCAAACATTGCATGTTCTCACTCATAGGTGGGTGTTTAACAGTGAGAACACATGGACACAGGGAGGAGAGCATCACACACTGGGATCTGTGGGGGGAACTAGAGGAGGATCAGTGGGGGGTAGGGAGTTGGGGAGGAATACCATGGGGAGAAATGCCAGATGTAGGTGATGGAGATGGAGGCAGCAAACCACATTGCCATGTATGTACCTATGCAACAATCCTGCATGTTCTTCACATGTACCCCAGAATCTAAAGTGCAATAAAATATAAATAAAATAAAATAGAATACCCATGCTGAAACATTCCAAAAACTTTTCATAGTTCAAGTAAAAAATAAATTAATAAAACTATTTAGAATATATGATTGACAGCAATGTTATTTGTTTTTCTTTCTTCAGTGCCACTTACATTTGGTTCCTTGATGACCTCTGAAGTAGTGTTCAGCATTCCCTGCCAGATCCGAGAAAGATCTCGTAGGTTAAATACATAATGGAATTTTGCAGGGGTGGGAAGCATTTTAATCTTGGTTATCTGCCATAGTCGGCGTGTCAGGGGCACCAATTTTGTCACAGAATCTCTCACTTCTTCTGAGAAACCCCTCTGAGTACAGTAGTAGCCTACCCCAATCACACCTGAGAAGGGGGAAATTACAGCATGTTGATTAGTCATTCAGTAAAATTAAATGAAAAGCATTGTAGTATCAGGTTTGCACAAATGTCATTATACATTTTAATAAATAATCACATATAAAAGTTATGTTAATGTTCTCTTGCTTTTTCAAATATAGTATCCCAAAAAATAGATACAGGTTTAAGTAAACCAGTATTCAGAACTCGGAAAAGTTGATTAAGAAATACTGCTGAAAATTCTGGCTGCAGCACTTCAATATTATTAAATGGGTAACAATGTTAAATGTATGCAGTTGCCTTACAAAAAGAGAAGAGAAATGTTTTTATAAGTCCTCTAAGATTTCTCCCTTCTGTTGTTGCCTTTCCATACATTATAAAATACTTTCATTTACTTTATATGTAAAATTTTCCCAGCAATAAGGAATAATTAAAGATGATAACAGTGATTCTTTCTGGTCCATTTTACTTTTCCCAAGTTTAGTTAACTCCAATGTCTGTTGGTTTCCAGACCTTGCTCGCTGCTGTGACTAAGGGGAGGTTACTGCCATACTTCACTAGGTTGGGGCACCCAGATGACATTTTCATTTCCCAGACATTAACAAGGGTAATCCTAAAGAGCTTTTTCTTGATAGCTTCAGAAACTGTAAACTAAATAGTTAACCTAAATGTGTTCAACCCTTTACACTCTTATTCTGCACAAACAAGTCATAAGTGCATTTTTATTACTTGATTAGGCATACATGGTTACTTATTTGGCTAGTGACTGTTCAGCTATATTATCTACAAAACACTACATATTTAATCAATCAATTTATTACAACCCAGTAAACTACTCAGACTAATCTCCACTCTGGGTACCATTATTTCTTTGGCCAAAGTCATTCTATGGGTTGGTTAAAGTATCAGCTACATAAACTTTTGATATGGAACATCATAATCCAGACCTCAAAACTACGTACCCATGAGGAAACAATCTCATCTAGGGGAAAACAATTGCACTTCCATTTTCATGTAATGTTAAACCTCCTTGCTCATGAAGTTAGAAAGAGTTAAAGAAAACCAAAGATGGAAAAGATCTACTGAAACATCCAAATCAGTACACACCTAGAATCAGTCCCTACAGGAAGTGAAATATGTTGTTTGAGAATGATGGAGGCTATAAACAAGGAGCCTCCCAATGCTCTTTCTGGGTGGGTCTCTGGGTGAAGATTTTCCAAAAGGAACACAGGCAGGTGTTCCTCCTCACCCTCCCACTCCATACCCTCTTGACGTTTACTTTACCAAAGATCTTGTCCATGGAAGCCTCAGAGGGCAGCGTGCAATTAAATATACAGAATTGCCTCTTGAGTCTCTGGGGTATGTCATTGCGTCCACCACCAGGATGGATCATGGCTGCCAAAAACTGTACGTCCACGATGCTGGTGAACTCCCCAGGTTTCTCGAGGTTATAGAATCCGTTTTGTTCCATCAGTTGTCGCACTATCTCATTCGTAACCTAAGAAAGACAACTTTCCGAATTAAGACATCATTCCTTTCCAACCCTGAAACCTAACTCTTGGAGTTTTTCCAAAGAATGAACTTTACTGTAATTCAGGAATTCTATCTTGAAAAAGTTAAAAAGTTTTTAAAAATTTTTAAAAACTCTTCAAAGAATAAATCAATACTGAATTAAAGAAATAAAATACACAATAGAATGACTATACCTGATCTCCCCATTCATTGATTATTGGCATATTCACATCATCAATAAAAACGGTCATCTTCTTTCCTGCTGGAGGGCCATACGTTGTACCCATTCGTTTATCCACATAGCTCTCTATTGTCCTCTGTGAAAAAAGAAAATCAACAGAGACATTTGTGAAAATATCCCCTAAAACATGGTCAAGTATTTTTTAAAAAACAAAAATTGGTAACTTTTGAACTAATATGAATTACTTAGAAAAAAAACAGATTTTCCCCTCCTAATTTTCACAAGTCTTAAATTAGCTAAATTACCGTGTATCACATTCACAAACATTGAAAATCCAGTTTAATTTAGAAGGAAATGAAATTCTAACCAATGTGAATTTTGAATGGGATGAGAGGATTCTGTTCTAAACATTTATTTTTGTCTTATCAAGCTTCTGTTGGTGACACTTTGTTCACCATTATTCGAAGTCTTGCTAATAGTTTCCCTATAATCAGCAATAAAGTTAAACAGGGCTACTGTGAGAGAAGCTTCTGAGGTCTGCACTCGGAGCTGCACAGCCCATCATGCTCTGAAGGCTGAAACTGGCTGCTGTCAGCTGGCACAGCCCATACCCACTCTTCTGGGCAGATGCAATCACACTGATTCAATTCTCATTCCCTGAGACAATGAACAAAGCCCACTTACCTCTTCTCTCTCATTTTTACATTCTGATCTTAGGTGGTGCAAGAGGAGACCACACTGCACTCTATAAAAAACCTTCCTGGCAGTATGCAGAGAGATGCTAAAACTGACAGAAGGGGCATTAGAAGGGGTAGGAAGAGGATGTGAGGAGAGGACTCCAGGTTCCTGACTGCTGTTCTCATGTCCACGGTAGTGCAATGTGGCTTGGGAATGGATCGCCCTTTAAAATGTATGCACTGAGTAACCAGAGTCTAGCACTCAAAGCAAACAGAAAGGGCTTGAAAGTTCTCAGACTCTAGAAGCTTCAAAACTCAAAAGCTCATTTCATTTCTATCACTGTAGGAATCTACTGGTGCATGATTTTAAATCATGTTAAAGATCATGTATAAATACAGGAGAAAGTATGCTGAGATAAAATAAATTCTCCTTCTCTTATCCAAAAAATGTTTTATTTCATGATTTAAAAAAACAGTTAATAATGACTTTTATGAACAAGATACAACCACAAAATGAGACAAAATATAAGCAAAATTTAAAAAGCAAAATTCTATGCAACTGTTCTTGAGAAGCTTCACGGTAATTGCACATTGTAAGTTTTCATCATCATTTTATTTATTTTATTTTATTTATTTTTTGAGACAGGGTCTTGCTCTATTGCTCAGGCTGGAGTGCAATCTTGGCTCAGTGCAGCCTGTGCCTCCCAGGTTCAAGCGATTCTCCTGCCTCAGCCTCCCAATATCTGGTATTTACAGGCGCCCACCACCACACCCAGCTAATTTTTGTATTTTTAGTAAAGACAGGGTTTCACTATGTTGGCCAAGCTGGTCTCGAACTCCTGACCTCAGGTGACCCACCCACCCCAGCCTCCCGATGTGCTGGGATTACAGGCATGAGCCAATGTGCCTGGCCTCATCATTTTAATGAATAATTGCAAGGGATGTGAAAATTTTTCACTATTTTTAAACAGAATGAGATATAAATATATCACAACTCATTCAATCACAAAACAAATCTTCAATGAAATAGTACAATGGCAAAGAAAATTTCATACCCTGCCACACATAAAAGCAAAATTGTTTAATGTACTAGGATAAATTTGCCCTTCTTTTCAATGAATTTAAATGCATAAGCCAATAAATAATCTCCTGACGCCTCCTTATGGCCAGCTAGGACTTCCAGATGTTCCCATGTCAAATTAATGAGAACACTTTTGGTCACATGAAGATTTTATGTATTTGGAGGCTTTATAAAGAGCTAAAAAGTACTAAGTGGGATAGTTAAAGTAATACAGAGTAATAGCCACATACCTATACTTTCTTCCCCTCCATTATAACCCTGATTTTTTTGGAAATGATAGGAAATCACTACTAAGCTATACATGTCATAAAAGAGTTAAATTGACAAAAGCACAACAAAATAAGGAGAAAAACTAACTAACTTGTGAACCTGTAAGTTGAGACTTCTTTCCATTTTTAGAATTGCTGCTGATTCAATGGTTACCTAATGAGTGATGGAGTTTGGTAAGACCTCCTGAACCCTGAAACACAATGCAAGTTGGCTATGCCTTCTCTGAAATGCTTGGAACAAGAAGTGTTTTGTATTTTGAACATTTTCAGATTTGAGAATATTTGCATATGCACCATAGATATCTTGAGGATGGTACCCAAATCTAAACATGAGAGCCATTTATGTTTCCTATATACTCCTTATACAGTCAGGAAGTAATTTTATACAATATGTATGTATCTATGTATGTATGTATGTATTTAAATGTGTATTTATATGTTTATTTACATTTTATTTTAAAAATTTAAAATTAAATATATTTATACAATTTTGTGAATGAAATAAACTTTGCGAAAATCGAAAAATATACATTGGACATGTTTGCATAAGGGAATCTGGGAGTGTGCTAAAAAGATGTGAAAGCTGGAGAGTGCTGGGAGGGTCCTGTTTTTCTTGGGGACACTCAATAAACTGTGTGTTGTACACCTGCATTTTGACCACATCCTGTCACTTGAAGTCAGGTGTGAAATTTTTTGAGCTTGCCAGTGCTCAAAAAGTTTTGGATTTTGGAGCAACCTGAATTCTGAATTTTCAGATTAGGCATGTTCTACGTATATTGCACGCTCTCTCTACTCCTTTAGATAGCTATCTATTTGGGGCTGTTTGAACACACTGTATACTTGGACATCTGATCTTTCCCAGCTGGATGTTTCATAACATCACAAAAATAAACATATTCAAACATAACTCCTCTTCCTTATTCAGCACAAAGTGCATTCCTTCGGGGTGCTCAACTCAAGAGACTGACACCAACTACCTATTGCCCATTTAAACATTTCCACATCTAACAACACTGAGCTTTTCTATTCTAATTTCAGCACTACTTTCTAAACTATCTCTTCCTGCCTAACAACAGCAGGCCTCCATTCCATTATGCCTTTCTTTCTCACAGGGATTAATGTCACGATCTCTTAAATTGTCTTTCCTGACTCCAGTCAATCCTGGAAACTTTTTTATGAGTCATACACAATGGCTATACTGCATGATTTATAGTTTTATCTAGAATTTTACATCTCCCCCAGAGAAATCCGTCTAAAGAATGGCGGATCATCTGTGTTGCATTCTGCCGCCCACATTCCTCCCAATCTCTTTGATTGGTGTTCCCACCTCATCCATTGTTTTGCTGTTATGAACTGCAGTCCAGTTAATGAAACCAAGTAAGCACGTTCGCTTATTAGATTATTGCCTGTCTCCTCCACTAGAAGGTAAGGAGGGAAGGCAGCTTGTCTACCTTACTTTACTCATTACTTCATTCTCAGTGTCCAGAAGGGTATCTGGTACTGTGTGTTTATTGATGAATATTTTTCACATAAATACAAGAAAACTGGAGTCATCTTTGACTTTTCTCACTCTCTTATGCCTCCCTCCAACCCCTTGATAGGGTTTGGCTCTGTGGCCCCACCCAAATCTCCTGTGGAATTGTTATCCCCCATGTTGGGGGTGGGGCCTGGTGAGAGGTGACTGGTGGTCACCCCATGGTTTAGCACCATCCCCCCAGTGCTGTCTCATGAGTGAGTTCTCACAAGATCTGGTTGCTTAAAAGTCTGTAGCACCTCCACCTTCACTCTCTCACTCCTGCTTGTGAGAAGTGTCTACTTCCACTTCCAACATAATTGAAAGTTTCCTCAGGCCTCCGCAGCCATGTTTCCTGTACAGTCTATGGAATCGTGAGCCAATTAAACCTCTTTTCTTCAGAAATTATCCAGTCTCAGGTCATTCTTTATAGTAGTGCAAGAACAGACTAATATAAACCTCTACTCAACCAACTGCGGTTAGGCAGTTCTACTTCCAAACCACAGCTTGAATGCATCCTGTTTCCAGTCTCACTTTTACCATCTTGGTCCAGCCCAACCTCCTTCCTGAGAAATGACTGCAATTGTCTCCTCTCAGGTCTCTCTCCACTCTGTAGCCAGAATGAGTTTTCTAAAGGGCAGTGCAATCCTCCTCAGTACTTCAGGTGGTTCCTTGTTAGTGACTTACAGGGAACTCCCTGTGCCCACTACTTACTCCTCCAGTGTCACTGCCAGACAGTCCTTCTCACCGTCTTTGTTCTGGGCCCTCAGGGTCTTAGTTCATTTGTATTCAGTTAAAAAAGAAACCACATAGACCGTGAAGTGATGTTCACCTCACAGGCTGGCTTACAGTATTCATTATGGGATCCTTATTTATATATTCCTAGAGTGGCCATTTCTAAGCCAAAAAAAAAACCTCTCAGGATTATCATTAGCCAAATTCACTTCATGAAATATTGATTTAGATGAATGATCTTCTAAAAATGTCACTTCTCTTAATCCAGTTAGTGATTTTTTTTTAAAATTAAATCTCTAGCAAGGACTTGCACTAAGGACATATACTGTTCTTTGAGAATAGACAATCACTTTACTATGAGATTGGAGAATCATAGTCAGTATGACAGTATCTTATGCAATTTATAAAACCTAAGCAAGATTCCAATCTCATTGTCCATCTACACACACAGGATATCATCATTAACCCAGGCTGTGACAGCAGCATTTTAAGACATGAAAACCAGATGGTCAGAAAACCAGGTAGGCTGAGAAACGGAGATGAGGAAAGCTCTCGTCCTCCCTTCTTAGCTAGAAGCCCTAAACCTAGGGACAATTCAATTACTGAATTAATTTCTTAATAGACAACTCAGCTTTTATAATTCCTGGAAATTAATGCAATATAAATATTAAACTCCCCCAGGTAATGATCAACTCTTTCGTTATGCTGATTTCTGTAATCCCCTATAGAAACTCCTCCGACTCCATAGTACGGCATTGAGATTATGCCATAAGCAGCACCTATCACGTCAACTACACTTGGTTATGCACGTCTATTTCCCCAACAAGACACAGGGTGGAACGTTACATTGGGAAGGGTATTGGAAGGATCATGTGCAGCTGGGGTGACGGTGCATTGCCTAGTTCTTGGGTACAACATTCACACAATCATGTTTGTGAATGAGACACCGCAAAATCTACATAACCTGCAAGGCCTTACAAAACAGCTCTGACTAGGCTGAAAGTCAGGAAAAAAAGTTAAACTACTGTTTCTCACATTTATCAACTCTGTGATTTCATAAAAGACACTTCTGGGTTTTTCCAGATATAATACAACCCAGAAATGAGAGTGTGTATGGATACATAAATCATTTGTATATACATATATATGCATATGAAAACACTACAGAGTATTATGCATTAATGATATAATATATATGAAAGCAATTAATGAGCTTAATTTAGTAATGTAAAGCTATTTTATTATTTCTATGTGTATTTCTATATGCTAGTACCTAAATCATTTTTCATGCACATTACATACAATAGAAATATAAAATATACTTAATTTTAGGTTTTCATACATATGCTATTAGCTAAAAGATAAAAACAGAGTTAGGCTCTTTATTAAGAAATTCTACTGCCTAATAACATCTTCCCATTTTATTGTAATTCACTAAAAGCAAACGAAAATATTCTCACATTAGGAGAGTTTAAAATCCTCAATACTACATTTTTAAAAGTAAAAAACATCAAAAAATCACATGTAAATACAATAATGCATAACTGGAAGCTAAAAATAAAACAAGTGCACTAAGTGATAAACCAGCCATTTAGATATTAATATAGATAAAGAAAGGCCAATGGAAGGAAGCATGTGGGTGTGTGATCCAGCAGAGCACACAGGGCCCTGGTTTCCAGCCTAGGTTCTGCCACCAGCTAAGTAAATTCAGACAACGCTTCAATCTCCTTCCACCCTAGTGCATCAGTCTCAACAGTAAAACCTGACATGTTAAGAGAGCTTTATAATGAAATACATACTTTCACATATTATCTCAGGAAACTAGTTTTCAAACTGTGCTCTGAGGAGCCAAAAGGATTTTCTGCAACCACGGGAATCCCTTACAGGACGAAAAGATGAGGCTGGAATGAGATTCAGGAGCCCAGCTCCAATTCCACCAAAGCAAATTCATGGTTACCTATTTTATAGATTAATCTACTTCACAGGATGTCATTTGGAAAAGTGATTCTGGGTCCAAAAACAAGTGTGGAATTTTCTTCCAGGCTTTATGAGTCTCACCTTTTAAAACATAAAATCTATTCCTATGTAACCATTGGTAAGATTGTGGCTGTATTCAAAACACTTTATAATCATTTTTAGAAGAGAAAACTTTTCAGAAATTATCTTAAGTAATTTTTGCTTTCTTCTTTTCACCATTTTGTATTGTTTAAATTTCTACTTCTACATATAAATTACTTTCAAAAATTAAAAAAAAAACAATATTAGTCTGGGGAGAAAATGAGGCATCTTTCTAAAAAACTGACTGAATTCCCTTAGCCAAAAAATAGGATGACTATATAATTTTTATCCGAACCAGATACTTTTGATAGTGGCAAAGGATGCTATTAATTACTTATCTTAGACAATGAAAGTAAACTGGATTGTCCCAGGCAAAAAGTGATAAATAGTCCTTCTGATAAAAGATGTGAAAGTTACATCATGATGAAAACAACCTGTCAAGTAACAGACATGTGTCCTTCATTGGACAGTGTGCCATCATGGTAACAGCTGAGAAATGGACAATATCTATTTTCTCATCTACAATTTCAATTTGGTTGGGATCCAGATACATGGGAGACACAGAGACAAACCCTCTGCTCCATCAGCACTGTTTAGCATGAATAACTGAAAATTACAGTGAGAAAGTTAATTACAACAGTTTGGCTAACTGAAAGCTTTCTAAAACTAATGAGTCTTGCTTAATAGAAGGCCCTGATGCTCGACAGTCAAAATAGTCTCTGGCACTAAACAGAGTGGATGATCCTGTGATGCTTCTGAACAGAAAAAACAAACAGTGATATGTTAACTCCACCTCCACACTGAAGAACAGTGGGAAATCAGGCTAAAGCCTTGTGCATCAGACAATGGGAGCCTAAAGAATATTTCATTCTTCTTCTAATTATTATATTTGAATATGGTACCACTTCTAGAAATTTATTATATGGTTTATGAATTTGTATGTCAAATAACAGGCTTTCTAGATAACATATGGCTTTTTCCAGGAAATTAGTAAATATTTCATGTTAAAGAGACAGAAACCACAGATCTTTAATACCTGGCAGAGGTAAATGTCACAGAGTTGGAAACAAAAACGCAATGACAAGGCCTTGTTTTATAATAAAGGATTGGGCTGACCTTTGTCCCTCGCTCCTGGGAGGGAGCCTTTAAACCCTGGAAATGTCGTCAGTGACACAAAAGTCTCCATGATTCACATGGGCCCCTCGTATCACTCATGCCAGAAAGACCAATCATGTGATGCGAAGGTTGGGGTTTTAAGTCACGTGATATCAGCTGACCTTCTGGGAGGGGAGCTGATGGAGATTTGAGTTCAGTCTTAAAGATCTGAGTTCTGTCCTATGGCCAATGATGTAATCAAGTATGCCCATGTAATAAAACCCCAGTAAAAACTCAGGACACCAAGGCTCAGGTGAGCATCCAGGTTGGTGATATACATGCTATGCCTAGAAGATAGCATACCCTGAGGACAGGGAAGGTTGGCATTTGGGACCCTCCCAAACCTTGCCCTCTGTATCTTTTCTTTTGACTGACACTTATTTGTATTTTTGTAAGAAAACTGTAATAGTAAGCATACCACTTCTCTGAGTTCTGTAAGTCATTCTAGTGAATGTTGGAAACTGAGAGGGCTGTGGGAATTGCCTAATTTGTAGCCACTTGGTCAGAGGTATGGGTGTCTTGAGAACCCTTGAGCTTGTGGTGCCTGAGTGAGGGCAGTCTCGTGGGGACGCTGCCCTTAATTTCTGAAGTCTGCATTAGCTCTGCCATAGTTACTGTCAGAATTACTTGTAGGCCTAAAGACTTAATACGGTCTCATGAAGGGTGAATCATTAGAAAAATCACCTCACATAATTAAAAAATATAGCACTCTGGTATGATTTTTAAAAACCTTCATCCTCAAATAATGTGATAATTATAACCTTTAAAGAGAATGTCCTCCTAAGGCAAAACTAACAAAAGCTCTTTAAATGTAAAGTGATATTAAAGGAACACGTATAATGTTAGTGTCTTGTCAGCTTAGGGTAATTTAATGTGTTATTTCCCAAATACGAAAATATCACTACTGAATCACTGCAATTTGGGGTTGATCATCCATCCAGATCTTCCCACCTAGACACTATATGAATGGTATTTATTTGATAGAAGGATAGCCCATACTGGAAATCCCGTCTCCTCCAGAAGAGTATAATGAAGTTGACAGCCTTATTTAGAAGTTTAATCAATGGCCTTAGCGTATTGGCACTCTGCTGTCACCAGTTAAATTAAGTGATAAAAAGTCATGATTTAACCATGTCTTCAACAAGTTTCATTGCTCTGATATTTTCATTCCAACAACTAAAGAACAACAAAGTTCATTAAAAGCAAAATTATTTGTATTTGTGTTCCCCTAAAAATTTCCCTTCCATTTTCAATTTATGACATATGTCTTTTGACAATATATTAATGTTCTCATAAAAATATGAGAGATAACTTGCAAATCACTGAAGCATGTGCTGACATTTAGGATTTCCTCCTCAGTTTCAATAAGGTCTTGTACAATTTAGGACCAGGAGAAAAAGAACCATTTACACCACTGCAAATCTAGGTCATTCCTGGTGGTTTCATTGGGAAAAAAAATAAACAATGCTAACTTGAGGATTGTTTTTCTCTCACACTTCTGTGATACATAGAGTAAAATAATTCATATCTAAGGGTCTAAGATTTTATACCTTCTTGCAATTGAGCATGGGAGCCACAGTGGAATGCTAAGTCAGGGAACAAGAAGATTAAAGTGGCATTTTAGGAAACAGGGATTGGGAATTACAAAAGCTAGACTGGCTGGATGTCGTGGCTCACACCTGTAATCCCAGCACTTTGGGAGGCCAAGGCAGGCAGATCACGGGGTCAAGAGATGGAGACAATCCAGGCCAATATGGTGAAACTCCATCTCTACTAAAAATACAAAAAATTAGCTGGGCGTGGTGGTGCACACCTGTAGTCCCAGCTACTCAGGAGGCTGAGGCAGGAAAACGGCTTGAAACCAGAAAACAGGAGGTTGCAGTGAGCCAGGATCACTGCCACTGCAGTCCAGCCTGGTAATAGAGTGAGACTCCATCTCAAAAAAAAAAGAAAAGAAAAAAAAGCTAGACTGAAAGAGAATTCAACTTGAACCAATTGTAGCTTGGGATTTTTCCATGCCAATACGCTGGTATGCAATGATGCAGCAGTGGATTACCTAGAGGTAAATAAGGAGCATGAAGTTAAAGAAAGAGACGTGAAATGCATTACTTTTGGTACATTAACAGCCTTTGAGACCGGAGCAACAGGGACTCATTAAAGATGATTTCAAAGTGACTAGCCTTAAAGAGTATTAGGAACACCTTCAGGCAAGCAGACTCTAGGGAGAAGAAGTAGGTTTAGGTGGGGGAATAAATGATATTTTTTTCAGTTTTGGGTTTTGCATGTTCACAGTATTTTCTACATAGATACTTTAAACTGTACTGAGGCCTACAGCACTTTATATAAGCTTTATATTTTTCCATAATTTAAGATGATATAATCTAACTAGGGAAAGATTCTATTGTAATTGAATAATAGAAAAAATGAAGGATGTACGGGGGTAGATTCATTATGGCTATGAGAGTTCAGATGAGATTCAGACGAAGCAGACTAGAAGAGATTGGGGCCTCCAAAGTTTATCACAAACTTGGGCTTACTGAGCCACACCGAAGAGCCAGTACCTGGAACATCAGTGGGGTGGTTGCAGAAGAAAAGTTCAGATTCTTGATTATGTGACTTTCAGGATCATACTTTGACATAAATCCTTTAATCATGACCGTTTTCGCTGTTCCTTGTTCGCCAATTAACAGCACAGCCTAAAACAGAGGGAGTTGAAAAAAAAATTCAAAAAATGAATGAGTGTGACAGGCTGAATTTGTCCTCCCAAATTTCATATCCTGAATCCTCGACCCCTAGTACCTTAAAATGTGACTCGATTTGGAGATAAGGTCTTTAAAGAGGTGACTAAGGTAAAATAAGGTCATTGGAGTGAGCCCTAGTCCACTCTAACTGGTGTCCTTATAAGAAGAGGAAATTTGTGGCCGAGCACAGTGGCTCACGCCCGTAATCCCAGCATCTTGGGAAGCCGAGGCGGGTGGATCACCTGAGGTTAGGAGCTCAAGATCAGCCTGGCCAGCATGGTGAAACCTCATCTCTACTAAAAATACAAAAATTAGCCAGGTGCGGTGGTGTGCACCTGTAATCCCAGCTACTTGGGAGGCTGAGGCAGGAGAATCGCTTGAACCTGAGAGGCAGAGGTGGCAATGAGCCAAGATTGCGCCACTACTCTCTAGCCTGGATGACAGAGAGATATCCCATCTCAAAAAAAAAAAAAAAAAAAAAAAGAGGAAATTTGTGTACACAAAGAAACACCATGGGAAGACAAAGTGAGAAGGCAGCCATCCATGAGATAAGGAGAGAGGTCTCTGAAGAATCCAACCCTGCCAACACCTTCATCCTGGACTTTCAGCCTCCAGAACGGAGAGAAGGGTAACTGCTGTGTTTAGGCCATCTAGGCTGTGGTATTTCGTTATAGCTGCGCTAGCAAACTAGCTCAGTGATCAAAACAGAAGGAATCCTTTGGGGGAAAGCAAATCAAAATGTACTTTCTGTCAAATCATACATAAGAGATAATTACTTATGAATTAGAACTATTCAACTCATATTTTAGTGAATAAAAGAAGAATAGTACCTCAGGTAACATTTTCACTTATTCTAAACTGCAACATAAAACACTTTAAAATAAATGCAGGATGCTTCATGTCTTTAAGAGACATTTTAAAATATGACACCATGAATAAAAACTAAAACCATACCTTGCCCTGTTTAGTGATGGTTTGAATTAGAAAGTCAGTCCTCACATTGTCAACATTTGGCACCAGAATAGAGCCATGCTCTGGGGTGGTATCAGGCGGATACAGATATTCCTGGGTACGTGTGTTCCAGTGCGTCCATGTACCTGAGGTGAACAGGGGACATTTCCATCTCCATAGTAATAATTCAACTCCCAACGGTAATGAGCAGACATCCCTGAAATCTTATGAGGTCACCTTCCAAATTCTCCCCATAAAATAAAGATCATTAAAATTAGAGATCTAAGTACACAAGTATGTGTTAGCTGAGTCAAAACGTCCCAAGGAACAATTTCAAGGTGGTAAACCTAGGAAATACTAGGAAGTATTTTGGAATTTTTAAAAAAATAGATTAGTTTTCAATAATATGAAGTATTATAAAAATACAGAACAGAGTGAGAATAACATGTATCTAAAATCATTAATCATTTTCAAATGTCTAATCACACACACTTTTCACTAGATAAAAGATCCTAGGCCCATACATATATATATCAAATATTTAATATATATTATACACCTGTATATATGTACTTCATTTTTTGTATAAATATACTTCATATATTTATAAACACATCAACAACCTTAATGTATGTATAGATACAGAGATAAAGATATACAGCTACAGATACACACATATTTGGCAAAAATATACTTTAAACTTTGTAACTTTTATATAAATTGCTGATTATATTGAACGAATGTCAGAAATGGATCTGACTTGGCTTTTTAAATGTTGCTTAATTCACTGAAAGTTTAGTGCACAATATATTTAACAAAAGGAAATTGTGCATTTGAAATACAATCAAAGTAGATTTTTTAAAAAAGAAACCACTGTTCACTTTCGTCACACATGAACATTTTCATATCTTACAGCCAAGAATTTTAATTCTCACTTAGAAAAACATATATATTGTATAAATATTGGCCTTTTAGGGAAGAACGGCCCCCATGTTTTTCGTCTGGACGGGGGAGGGGCGTGTCCTCACCGTCGGGCGCCACGAAGTAGTCGAAAGCGGTGTCCCCAGGGCCCGCGGGCGGCGGCAGCTCCAGTGTCCCCGCGGGCCGCGCGCGCAGCCAGAGCTCCAGGCGGCGCCGGCCATCCAGCTCCAGCGCCGCGCCTGCGCTCCACAGCAGCGCGAACAGGAACAGCCGCCCCAGGTATGCCCGGCTCACCTCCCCGCCTTGCTCCTGAGAAGGAAAGAAACTTTTTTTTTTACTACTTGATTCTCAAACCTAAACGTTGCTCTAGGGTTGCAATGAAAACAGTAAACATAGAAACAAGACAGTAGTTTTCCTCCAAGAACAAGGGAAAGGATGAATAAAACTGGAGAACAAATGAGGAACTGATCTCTGGGAACATCAAGCTGTCTTTAAAAATAACAGGGTTTGGCCGGGCGCGGTGGGTCACGTTTATAATCCCAGCACTTTGGGAGGCCGAGGAGGGTGGATCACGAGGCGGGCGGATCATGAGGTCAAGAGATCGAGACCATCCTGGCCAACACGGTGAAACACCGTCTTTACTAAAAATACAAAAATTAGCTGGGTGTAGTCCCAGCTACTCGGGAAGCTGAGGCAGGAGAATCGCTTAAATCCAGAAGGCAGAGGTTGCAGGGAACCGAGATCACACTACTGCACTCCAGCCTGGCGACAAACGGAGACTCCGTCTCAAAAATAAATAATTAAATAAATACATAACAAACAGGGTTTATCGCAGCACTGTTCGCAACAGTCAAGAATTGGAGACAAGCTAAGTGTCCATCAACCGATGAATGGATAAAGAAAAGTGGTACGTGTACACAAGGAAGCCCTAAAAAAGAATAAGAGGCTGTCATTTGAACAATATGAATGGAACTGGAGGTTACTGTGTTAAGTGAAATAAGCCAGGCACAGAAAGACAAACTTGGTATATTCTCACGCAATTGTGGGAGCTAAAAATTAAAACAATTGAATTCATGGAGATAAAGTAGAATGATGGTTACCAGAGGTTAGGAAGGGGAGTGGGGAGGAGGGGGAAATGGGGATGGTTAATGGATACAAAAATATAGTTAGATAAAATGAATAAAATCTAGTATTTGATGGCACAACACAGGGACTGCAGTCAGCAGTAATCTGTTGTGCATTTTAGAATAACTGAAGGCGTTCAACTGTAATGTTCATAACACAAAGAAATGATGAATGAGGTGACAGATACCCCATTCACCTTGATGTAATTATTACACATTGCATGCCTGTATCAAAATATCCCACGTACCCCATAAACATATATACCTACTATGTACCCACAAAATATAAGAATTAAAACACACACACAATAATAATAATAATTTGGGGATACCTGTTGCATGACTTTGTTAACCTGCAACTAAATTCCAAATCCATGGTTAGCTTTATTTTTTTAAAGGGATATAAAAAAATACCAAAATATATGGGATCCATGTTTGAAATATTCCCCCTCCCCAACAGCTCTAACCAAATCTAATTTCAATTATAGTACTCTGCACAGCATGGCTAAGATAATAAGAGAGAATTTCTCCAGAAAGTTGAGCAATTTACCTTTGGAGGAATCAGTCCTTGAAGCATGTGAATGCTCTGCATGATGACAAAGGCCTCCAGCACCTCCATCTTGTATTCTAAGTTCTGGATACAGAAGTGATACACGTCTGGGAAAGACTCGGTGTACAGCTGACGAAGAATTTCTGCTTCTTGAGGCGAGCGTTTCTTAAGAAAACCCTGTCAGTTCACAGATCAGTGTATTCATGAAACTTATTAGGACACTAGAAAAATGGTCATTTGGGGACAAAAGTTTTTAAAGTATCCATTAATAATGATATTATCTAAGAATATACCACACATGATGTTCCAGGCTTTGCTACAAACTCTTCCATGTATTAATTCAACCCTAATTACTCCTCAAAACAACTCTACAAGGTAAGAACTGTTACTATCCTCCTTTTACACATGAGGAAACTGAGGCCCAGGAAGTGTAGGTAGCCTGCTCAGAAGCCTACTGCAGGCAGGTGGCAAGGGCAGAATTAAGACCCAGAAAGTCTGGGCCCACATATTCGGCTACTACACTTTCCATATGCTCATAGATAGAGAAATAGTCTTCAACTCTTGATTAAAATATGCTGGGAAAAAATGAGAAGGCACATCTATGGAAATAACTCAGGGGGAAAAGTAAAGAATAAAAGATGAACAAAGGATATCCAAACCCAGATTCTTTTTTCTTTTTTTGAGACAGGATCTCACTCTGTCACTCAGGCAGAAGTGCAGTGGCATGATCTCAGCTCACTGCAACCTCTGCCTCCCAGGCTCAGGTGATCCTCTGGCCTCAGCTCTCCAAGTAGCTGGGACCACAGGTACATGCTACTACACCCATGTAATTTTTATAATTTTTGTAGAGACAGGGTTTTGCCATATTGCCCAGGCTAGTCTCAAACTCCTTGCCTCAAGCTATCTGCCTGCCTTGGTCTCCCAAAGTGCTGGGATTATAGTCATGAACCACTGTGCCTGGCCCCCAGATATTTTTAATAGAAAAGAAAAGATTCACTACAATTAGTTGTTTCCTTTTATTTCTTCTAATTTAATTAATAAACAATGTAGAAAAATTTCAAAGAATATTTATGAAAATGGAGGATTTAGTAATTTGAGAAACCTGGTATTAAGAAACTGCATGTCATTCATAACAAAATACCACTTAACACACAGCGTTTCCTTAAGATGAGGCAAGTTCTCTTCAGGTCAAGAGATCAGCTCATTCTTCACCTCAATATTCCAAGAAACAATTAGAGACTCTGAACAGAAGCAATAAAATGTTGATTCTGAATTATTCATTAGTTCATGAATTTACCATGATTCTACCTCGACAAAAACATAACACAGCATTTTTGAGTTGATGGAACCAAAAGACGACATTCACTAGGGCAGGTAACCAGCTTGGCTCCCTGAAGCTGACAGATTGCCAGCAGCACAACTTTTCAATTGCTCTGCCCTCTAATAACTCTCAGAGCTGGCTTCCCTGTTCTAAACATTTACAACCTGATTCTTCATGAGTCTTGCTCTTCCTAACAATTTCCAAAATGAAAATGCATTATTTAAAACATATAGAATATTATGAGGTGGGCATAGCATTAATGTAAAGCTCTTATTCAGTCTCAATATGGACAGACTATAGCTAAAGCTTATTTTATAAATAGCCAACTCATGCATTAGTTAGTATTCCTTAGCTAGTTGTGTAAAAGTATTTTTCAAAAACCTTTGCAACACTGAAGTGTTTTGGAAAAATCATATATATACATTTTCACTTCTACTTTGCTGTACCAATGGTTTCCAAGCCTGGCTATTGAAAAAAATATATATATTGTGGCACTTAAAAGAAAGGGAAAAAAAAACAATCCTGAGTTGCCTCCCAGAGATTCTAATTTGGTAGAACTGAAATGTAACTCAATCATCTGTATTTTAAAGAATTGTCATTGGTGATTACTTTTGCAAAGACAGGGTTGCAACCCTCTTCTTTTATTATCCTTAATGAATGGATAATTAATTGTGAAATCTGAAACCTTTACAACTATTTTTAGTGACACATTCAACTATATGTCAGTATCATTTTGCAATATGATTCCCTCCTTCTTCACATCTTCATACCAAATCTAAAGCCTTTTGCAACAGAGTTGAGCAAATTCTGGAAAGACATTAATAAAAAGTTAGGATATAACCATATAGAAATAAAAGTTTCCAAATATAATGATATAATGTAAAATAAACACCTACTTTATTTAAATTAGGAATTCATAAGTTTTCAATCAAAATCATCTTCAAAAAATTTAGGTGATGAAAATAATAAATTTAACCAACTCTATATAACAAGATTTTTCATGTGGCTTATCTAATAAACATTCTGCCTTACATATTATTTATCTAGCAAAATATCTAAGTATACAAACATTTATTTATGATATAATTCTGATCAATATATTCTAAAATATATTGCTGGTAGTAAAATAATATACCTGATCATGAATTGATGACATGTTATCTGAAATATTATTGCCAAGTTCAAATTTAGAACCAATGTTATAACTAATGAATCTCATAAAAATTCCTTATATGCAATTTTAATAAATTGTCTTCAAGTTAATGTTCTCAGATGGTCACTCCTAAACTTTATGTGACTGTGTGTCTTTCAAAAATATCATGAATCCCCAAAGTGATCAAATTAAATTTTACTTATTAGTCCTAAGACATAGTTTTACAAGACTGTTGGTTCATACAGGCCTGGCAATTACTGTACAAGCTACAGGTTGGAAATCCCAGTTCAAAAGTGATTCGGAGAGTAATGAAGAAACAAGTTAGGAGCAATCAGGGTTTGAATGTCCCAGTGCATTCAAGGTATCTTCCATAAACAGCATAAAAATGCAATGACACTGCCATCTGCAGAAAAACTGGCACACACAGTAAAAGAATGCTAAAGGATCTGCTTTCCTTTTTAATTATACAAAAAAAGGATTCAATTATACCTCAAGAATAGGACTCCAATCAAGGATAGAAGAGCTCATGAAAACCATTCCATTTCTTGAGACGGTGGCAGGAGAAGCATTGTCAATGTTATGAGGCTCGAAAACGATCTTGCAGTTTGGAGCCATAGGAATCCGATCGCCATTGGCGAGGGTTAGAGTCTTGTTATCATCCAAAACAGAATTCAGATTTTCAATCCAGATGGCATCTACTGGACCATCAAGAATTATCCAGATATGTTCCCCTAGAATACCCCACCAAAGAGAGAAAAAAATACATACATACATGCAGTGCATGTATACATAAGTATAAAATAGCTTGAAGAAGTACTATATTCCATGTAATTTTCTCTAACTTTTAAATAAAGTTTTGCTCTAAGTGATTGCCTTGTTTTATCACATAGGATTTTTAAAGATCTTGATGTAGCAGTCAAGGCCCATAATTAAATCAAAAAGTCATTTGCTTATTGGACAAATATTCATTGAGCATCTTGCATATGTCACTGTTCTAAGGGCTGCAGATATTGTGATAAATGCAACAATATCCTGCTATTGCAGCATTTACATTCTAAGGAGCAGAGATGACAACCAAACAAATAAAGAAAAGTTTAACATAAGAAAAATTAAGTAGAAGGAGGGCATGGGGCATGTTTTAGATAAGGTAGTCGATAAGATATTCCAAGAAGAAAATGAAGTGATATAAAGATCTAGAGGTAGAATATTCCAGACAGCAAGAACAGAAAGTGCTAAGCCCCTGAAGCAGGTACAGGCTTAGAGTAATACAATGAACTGAGTGTGTTCCCCCAAAATGCCCTCATGAATGAGACTGGTGCTCTTATAAAGACATCTCAGAGAGCTCTCTTGCCCTTCTGCCACGTGGGATATGGCAAGAAATTGGCAGACTGCAATTCTGAAGAAAGCCCTCGCCAGAACCTGACCATGCTGGCTCCCTGATCTCAGACTTCCAGCCTCTGGAACTATGAGAAATGAATGTCTATTGTTTAAAAACCACCCAGTCAACAGCATCCCAAACTAAGGTGACCACGTTCCAGGAACAATAAGAAGTTAAACCTTAATGGCAAAAAGAGGAGGATAGGGAGAGGAATATGAGGACAGTGGGAAAGACAGAGCTATGGCACCCATTCTAGTTTGTACCTAAGTCTAAGGCGTTCAATAGAGATCCTCATAGAGTCGTCAAGTTGGGAATTCTGGAGAGTGGTTAAGGCTGGAGATTTAAATGTGAAAGCCATCAATTTAGAGATAGGATTTAAAATTATGGGACTGGGTAAGTTTCTTCTAGATAAGTGTGGAGAGAGAGGAAGGCTGAGACAGAAGCCCTGTAAGCTTCTGGCCTGGTCTCCAGTATTTGCTCCCCACTCTTCCAGACTTCTCAAGGAAATGGAAGTGGAAAAAAGAGCTAGCAGGATGAGGAATCCTTGCAGCCCAGAGAAGGAAGGGTTTCAAGAAGGTGGGTGATCAGCTATGCCAAATGCTACTGAGGGCAGGACCAGACTGAGAACTGGCAATTTGTATTTGACAAGCTGGAGGTCAGGGGTGTCCTTGATACAGCAATTTCAGAGGAGCACTGGGCACAAAACCTGACAGCAGTCACGTAAGGAGATACCGGGAAGTAGAGAAAATGACAAACATCGGCAGAATGCTCAACAAGAATGTCATTGTAAATTTAGGTAATTGATTTAATGGTAGCATTACTCTTTATTTCTCAATTACTAGTTTCTCTTACTCACCAACACCATGACCTATCATACGGCTCTAAATTTTCTTTGCTATCCAACAACTCTGGAATAGTCTATTTCAAATAAAGTGCTTTGAAAATCCTAATCAACTTCATTCAACTAGCAATTCAAGTAAAATGGTGATCTAATCACTAGACTCACTTTGAAAGAAAAAGCACATGTTGCCTCTTTTATGTGGAAAGAAGGGAAAAAAAGCTCTCTGAGCTCCTGTTCTTTGAAGTCACATTTGGTCACTGGGTCTGTGTTTACAATGGATTACTGGAACAAATCAGAAATTAAAGTTGATTTCTTTCCAGTAGAACAAAAACAATTTATAATACGAGCACATTTTTGAAATAAGCATTTTCATTTCTCTTTGGGCAATTAATATTAGTTTTATCAGCTACATTCTTTAAATGAGAACTTCAGTGGTACTACTTTAAACATATTTCAGAAGGACATAGTTGCCCAGAGGGTAGACTCAGGAAGTCAGCCCAAATATCTCCTCCTTCCCCTGCTGCTTTCTCTCTGCAATTGTATACACTGTGCCTTTCGCCTACTTACTCAGGAGTGAGGAAATCAACTGAGAAGAGGGCTGATATCACCCCTTCCCTCCGAGTTTATATTCTGAGAACACTGGGTTCAATTCACAAAGTCCATAAGTGAGAGACTATTCAGACTGAACTGCCAGCCCTTAATGAGTTTGTTTAAACAACCGAACACTAATGTCCATCTACACAGAATAATTTATTAGTTCAATGTAGACTTCACTTTTGCTATACACAATTTTCTCCCCCGAATAACCCATTTTCTCTGCGATTTTATACAGAAATCAATTCTTTAAAAATAGGCACTACTTAAATGAGAGTAACATTGGCAAAATATTCCGTGAAAATAGTTATGGCAAAATCACTTTATTCAATACTATCAATTTTCCTTAACAGCTTTTTCCATCTATTTTATTCTAGGGTATCACAGGGATACTGACATATATTTTCAGAAAACATTATTTCAAAAAAGGGAGCATTGTAACTACTGCAATCAATAATTTCATTATTTCAACATTCACAAATATACTGATTTATGACTTGTTAGTCTTGGCTAAGATATTATATGGAGAATACAGTTGTTCTACTAATTCTGTATAGCCTCCAAGGATTTTATCTAGAAATATATATCAAAAATAATACTTGTAATTTATCTTCTACCTTTCTTTGCTCTTAATGTTTTCCTCCATAGGGCAGAAAATATCCCATCAGTCCAATCATTTGTTGCAACATCCAGCCGACCAAACATCTGTGGGGCAGTAATCGCTTTGGGATTCATCCTCATTTCCCGGTGTGGTTTTCCACAATCTAAACCAAGTAAATCCAAATTGTAGACATCTCAGATGGGAATTGAACCATCATTAAGCAACATTGGACTAATTTGTGGTGTACTGTCAGCAGGTGCTCAAAATATGAAAACTGCAGAACTACACTGAAAATATGTCTAACTACACTGAAAATATGTCTTACTGCATTCTAAGTTACCAAAATTAGGTGCATTACACTTTATTGACTAAAGCACTTTTTTATCTTCTTTAGAGAAAATTGCATATTGCTTAGGGGTGAAAAAAGATATCATGCTGGAATTTATAGAGGTACTAATATAATCTGGATGCTCTCTAAATTTCATGGGTTTTCCAAAAAAAAAAAAAATCTTTCATTTAAGCTATACTAGATTAAATCTTATGCCTGAAATATCACCTAGAAGATGCCTCATTCTCTCCATTATCAGCTTTGATTTGTGATGTTTTCTTGCTCACCTTGAAAAAGATAAGCTAAACGAATTTTGCATGAATCAAGGACTTTCTTTTGTGGCCAAGAAATGTATTCACATCTTTCAAACCCTAAGCCTACTCTTCATTGGGCTGGAATTCTGTGCCTAAGGGACTGTGGTTAATGAGCAGAACAGTAAATAATAAGATTTAAAGTATAAAATTATAAAAATGGGGCAGGCACAGTGGCTCATGCCTATAATCTCAGCACTTTGGGAGGCCGAGCCGGGCAGATCACGGGATCAAGAGTTCAAGACCAGCCTGGCCAATATGGTGAAACCCCATCTCTATTAAACAAAAATTAGCTGGACGTGGTGGTGGGCACCTGTAATCTCAGCTGCTTGGGAGGCTAAGGCAAGAGAATCGCTTGAAACCAGAAGGCAGAGGTTGCAGTGAGCTGAGATTGTGCCACTGCACCCCAGCCTAGGTGAAAGAGTGAAATTCCATCTCAAAAAAAACATGTTGAAATATTACTTCCTGTATGTGTGGTAGATCAACAAATACAAGCATACATACATATATATGCACATTAGAGAAGATGTTCCAGTAAAACGCATTGCAGTGATTAACTTTATCTGTCAACTTGACTGGCCCCAAGGTACCCAGATTAAACACCATGTCTTAGTGTGTCCATAATGGTGTTTCCAGATGAGTTCAGTATTTGAATCAGTGGACTCAGTAAAGTAGATGGTCCTCCCCAGTGTAAACAGGCATCACTTAATCTGTTGAGGCCCCAGCAGAAAAAAAGGCCAAGGAAGGAAGAATTTGCTGCTTTTTTCCTGCCTACCTTTGAGCTGAGACATTTCATAGCATCTTTGCCCTCAAATTAGGATTTACAGCCTTGGCTTTCCTAGTTCTCAGGCCCTGGGACTCAAACCAAATTATACCACCTGCTTTCCTGGGTCTCCAGCTTGAAGATAGCAGATGATAGGACTTCTTGGCCTCCATAATCACTTGAGCCAATTACTCGTAAATAAATACAATTTACTTATTGTACTCTGTGAGTGGGTGTGTGTGAGGGTGTGTGTGTGTGTGTGTGTGGCGACTAGTTGATTCTCTGAAGAACCCTAATATGCCCATTTAGAAAACTAGACAATATTTCTCCTTTTTAGAAATCACAAAAACAATCAGGCCAATTATTTACAATAATAAAGTGAAACTAATTATTTATAATAATAAAGCTAAACTTAGCCACAATTTAGCTTTTGCAATAGATGATATCCACAAGACTCTGGCAACACAATTTTTAATCTAATCACACTTTACAAGAGGCCAGCAAAATCTTTAAAGTGCATGATAGTAGCATAGGTGAAAAGTGGAGTCATCTGTTGCCTATACAAGAGAAATTATCAAAAATTATTTCAATATGGTAATATGTAGAATTCTATTGTTTTCATTTAAAATATAACATTTTTATAAGCATAAGCTATGAAAAATAAAATGCTTGACTTTCACAATGTTGGTTAAACTAATTCCTCTAGCTTCTTCTCCTAGGCATTTCTGGACTCCATCCTGATCACTCCACCTTCATGGACTCTGCCCTAGAATGGGCACCCTTTTCTTGCTGTCACCTCCTTAAGGATCCTGAGACCAGCCCTCCTGTCCCCCAGTTTGTTCTCTCTGTGGCCACCAGAGAGTTTTCTACACACAGGAATGATGGTGACATTCCCTAGCTCAGTGGTTTCTCATCACCTCCAGAATAAGGCCTAGGTATTTAGCGTGACTTACAAAGCTGTTCATGCCACACCTGCTCTAATTTGGATTCTCCTGAAAGCAGAACCCGAGACAAGAACTTGTGTGCTGCGAGTATGAAGTGAGGAACAAAGAAAATGAGATAGGAAAGAAGAGAAAGCTAATAAAGGGTGCGTTGCTAAGCACATCACAGATGGAGTGTCTTTCTGAAAGACAGGAGGCAGGTCTCCTGCCATCAACTCTTCTTCCCCATTGGTCGAGGTCATGACTGCCTCGGGGACATTAATTCCCACCTGACTCCTACTTCCAGGCTGAGCCAGGGCCCTGGCTTCAAGCAAAGTCCTAAGGCTGAAAAGCTGGGAGACACTACTGGAGCTCAAGAGAGACACTGTCACATCTACAGCAGGGGAGGATGAAAGGGGTGTGGCACTGGGTGCCAATGGCATCTGCTATATCATCATATCCAATCTCATCCCCCACGCTCCCACTTCCACCACCATGGACCAACTGCATTTCATCCATGCCAAAGCACTTCCTTGCATATATCGTGTTCTCTCCAATTCCTCCTACTGACACAGGCTCTTTTTTCTGCCAAAAATATTTTTTATCCATCTGATACTCTACCCTCAAGCCTCAGATGAAGTAGCACCTGCTCTGTATACCTTTCTATAATTCCTTAGAGGATTTTCTGATCTCCTTGGCCTCTACCACAGGATACTTAGGATACTTGTCCAAACCTTCCTTATAGCAATTCCCTGTTGAATTATAATTCTCTCTGTCTTTGTCTATGTCCTGCTTCTAATACAGAACCCGACAGATCTTCAAAGTGTAGAATATTAAAGACACTTGATGATGAGATATATGCTAAACCAGGGAACAAATAATATGCATGGGTCTTGTACTTCCTCAGTAGAAGTTTAATTATCTTCTCAATCTTTTGGATTATTAACATTTTCAGTGAGAAACAATGTGTTACTTAAATAAGATGAATGTTTCCTCTACTACTAAAACCAAAACCAAGTTCATAAACAGCAAATAGTCTAATGATTAATTCATCTTTGTAAGGAACTTCTCCAAAATCAGTGATGCCATACAGATTACATAATTTAGACATATCACACATAATGTATCTATGTTGTTTAATATTTAGTGCTCATTTTGTTCAAGTCATTGTACCCTGTGCATTCATAGTTCATTGTTAACAGAAGGCAGCTTTGTAACTGCAACAAAAATATTAAGAAAAATTTGAGAGGAAGAACACAATCATTTAAAAATATAAAAATCCCAAAACAGAATCTTAATAGCATACATGAAAAACCACATGATAAGTCCTGCAGGTTGGAGTGCTCAGTTTTGGTAGAGGTAGGTGTTAACTGAGCACACACTGTGTCTCAGTCTGAGAACATCCTGGTAGAGTCCAGATAGGCAGAATTCACTTCCTCCAATAACTGAGGAAACAAAGACCAAATCCAACATGTACAGGGTCCCACAGCAAACACCGGCAATCCCCAGCCCCCACCAACAATGTACCAGTTTGCACCAGTAGCAGTGCACTGAGGTTCCATGAGCTGACTGAAAGCCCACGTAGATACCTTTTTGCTGGGTGGGCTTTCAGTCAGCTCCTAAAACCTCAATGCACTGCTATATGTTTTGCATTCCAACAGCCAAGGTTCTGTGACACTTTGGAATTCAACTCTGTCATGTCTAAGGAATGCCAGTATTTTTAGAAAGAGTCATCAATGTCTGATTGGAACAAGAGAACACAAGAATAATCATGAATGTCGTAATGTCCATTAGCCTTAGATGACTTTAGATGTAAGGCTTAGGGACATCTGGAAATGAAATGTATTTATTTAACTTCTAAAAAGAAAAAAATCTGATTCCAAATGGGACTGGGATTCCCAATCCCAATTTATGATTGGGATTAGGACGACTTCAGCACATAGTACATAAGAACATAAGAGTTGGGTTTGGAAGTATTTTCTGTTTATTGGGAGACAGTGTGTTTTATTTTGCATTTACTGGGAAATGGTGTGGTATGTCGGGAAAACTGGGCCTTTTTTGAGTGCACTGTGACCTTAACTCTTCACTTACCATCACTTACCAGCTTTGTGACCTTGGGTGTTATTTAATTTGAGCCTTGATTTTTATACAAAATGGAGATAATAATAACAACCTCTCAAGATCATGGTGAAAATTAAATTACATAACATACGTAAAACACACGGTGCAGTGCATAAAGTCACCTAAAAATGTTTTTTTCTGTCTGGTCCATTAATGTAATATGTTATCTCCAAAATATTCCCAATAATTAACAAAGCAGTATTTCCTCCTATAAAAATAATTAATGTGTCTGCCTTGGTGTCCCTCTTGGGCATTCAAAGGTGTCACAACTATTTAAATGGGCCACCCAGGCATTGACCTTGGCTGCCCCGTACCTGTCATGGCTCTCATCAAGGTGTGGATGCAGGTGGTCTTCCCAGCCCCACTGGGCCCCAGGGTCATCATCCCATGCCGCACCCTCTGTGTTTCGAATAACTGGATGACCTTCAGTTTCCAAGGAGGATGGTTGATTAAACCAGCTGCTTCAACCTGAAAACATAAGAGAATCACCACATTGAAACACATCAATGACAATCTCAATTTACCATTGTGCTACAAGAAAAATACACAGACACACAAGGAGGAAGGAAGATTTTCTGTTTAACAAGTACAATTTGGGATGATAAAAAAGGTTCTGAAGATAGATGGTGGTGACAATAATAGTTGCTCAACAATGTAAATACTTAATTCTTCTTAAAAACGATTAAAATGTAAATTTTTACTGTAATTGAAAAATTGCATGAAAAATACACATTTACATAGACAAAAATCTGGCTGAATGTAATGAAGATGTAATCCCAAGCTAATAAGAAATATCCGCATTTATCTTCGGGAATTGAAAACATTTATATAAACATTCTATTGAATGAACATCTGAGGAGCAACTTAAAAATAAAGACTCAAATGGCAAAATGTATTTTTTTTCTTTTGTTTTGAAATGGAGTCTTGCTCTGTCACACAGGCTGGAGTGCAGTGGCATGATCTCGGCTCACTGCAACCTCTGCCTCCTAGGTTCAAGCAATTCCTCTGCCTCAGCCTCCTGAGTAGCTGGGACTACCGGCGTGCACCACCACGCCCAGCTGGTTTTTTGTGTTTTAGTAGAGACGGGGTTTCACCGTGTTGGCCAGAATGGTCTCGATCGCCTGACCTTGTGATCCACCCGATTCCAGGCGTGAGCCACCGTGCCCAGCCACAAAGTATATTTTAAATGTTTAATTTAAAAGATGATACTTATGACTAGAAAAAATGGATAGCATACTACGTTGATTGAAATTCCATGTAAATTTCAAGCTGTCTTTATATGTCCACTGCAGAGTTTCTATCAATGCATGTATGGAAGTTACTCTGTGCCAAATATTATTCTAAGATCAATCTTTATAATAACATGATGGAAATCTTTATAATAATATGATAGAAGTGATATTATTAACATCTTCATTTTACAGATAAGGAAATTGAAGCAGAGTGACTAAGCAATTTGCCCAAGATGATCGGCTTGGGAAACTATGGAATGCGGATTTAAGCCCAAGAAGTTCAAATCTACAGTCCATGCACTTAACCATCAAGCTATGCTTGAACACATAGTACATAATGATTTCAATTTTACCTAAATAATTTTTTACAATAATCATGTATCACTTTATGCTATGATTTGCTCTTCAGATTTTTACATGCTACAAATTACTAATGTAAGTCATCTTATTAATTCCTAAATCTTACCTTTTTATACTTTTATACATATATTTTTAGAGACAAGTCTCACTCTGTCACCCCATGTTGGAGTGCAGTGGTGTGATCACAGCTCACTGCAACCTCAAAGTCCCAGGCTCAGGTGATCCTCTTGTCTCAGCTGCATGAGTAGCTGGGACTACAGGCATGCACCACTGTGCCAGGCTAATTTTTTAATTTATTTGTAGAAACAAGGTCTCACTATGTTGCTCAGGCTGGCTTCAAGTAATCCTCCCACCTTGACCTCTCAAAGTACTGGGACTATTGAGGTGAGCCACCACATCCAGCCCAATACTTAGCTTTTAGGTAGTATTACAACAGTTTAGCCAAAAGATGAAGAAACCAATTACAGACAAATTATCACTCTTACCTGATCAGGAAATTCAGACATTTATTTATATACTAAATTTTTAAAGCAAAATATACACTAAGTACTGCCACATTTGATTTCTTTTTTTTTTTTTTTTGAGATAGTCTCCCTCTGTCACTCAGGCTGGAGTGCAGTGGTACAATCACTGCTCACTGCAGCCTTGACCTCCCAGGCTCAAGTGATCCTCTCACCTCAGCCTCCAGAGCAGATGGGACTATAGGCACATGCCACCCTGCCCAGCTTATTTTTTGGACTTTTGGTAGAGACAGGCTAGTTGCCCAGGCTAGTCTCAAACTCCTGGACTCAAGAAAGCTGCCCACCTTGGCCTCCCAGAGTACAGGGATTACGGGCGTGAGCCACTGCACCTGTCCACATTTGGTTTTTATTACAAATATTGAAGTGCAATTTATAAATAGGAGCTAATCACCACTTCTATAAAACATTTTTTTCCAGACTCTTCTTCATAGAAAAGGAAATTGAGGCATATGGTTTACATAATTAATTTCCATTCCTAGGAAGACTATAAAAAGTTAAAGCTGCACCAAATACCGAGGAAGACCAGATACATCACGATCCACATAGTGTGATGGGTTCCTCCGCCTTACCCACCCTATCCCACCCCCGGAGCCTGAGCAAGAAGCCACAAGTACTGGGGGAAAAAAGGGACAGTGCAGAAGCCACAAGAGATCACTGAAAATAACACGCAGAGGCAGGAATCCAACAATCAGGCAACACGGCAAACACCAAGGCAGAGCCAAGCTAAGCCAAGCTCCGGAGAGGCAGCCAGCTGAGCCCCAGCCACCCTCTGCTGACCAATCACATTTCATTTCTGAATCTGGTGTGGAATGGTTTCCACCAATAATAGGGCTACTTGCACATGACTAGCTGGACATGTGGCTGTGCAATGGTAGGAGACCCAGGGCAGGGGGAGTTCAACCCATAGTGTGCATTGGCCTCACTTAAGACAGCAGTGTTAGCCTCATTGTTGTTATTTTTGCTGCTCAGAGAGCACAGGTTGGAGCCACAGCACTTTATTCCCATTAAATTCAGACAAAACAGACAACTACCCTCAATGCCCTGTGAAGCATATTACCTGTCTACTAATTGCTGCTTCCAGTTCAGGGTAACCTTCCTTGTCCAGAAGAATATTTGGAAAGAGATCTTCAATCAAACTCAAAAACAAGGGTTCATCCTCATCAATCTAAAAAAGAAAAGAATGGGAAATCAGACCAATTATACTGGCACAAACATAGCAATATGCAGATAAATGGAAATGCCCAACACAGTCCTGGTTATTGCAATGTAACCACTAACCCAAAAAACCACTAACCCAAATAACATATTTATTAAAGTTAACTAATATTTTTCTCATCTTTTCCATAAATTAAAAAAAAACATATTCAAGAGGAAGAGAAAAGGGAGAAAGAAAAGAAGGGAAGGAAATGAAAGGAAAGACAATACTGTCTATGTGACAATCTTTCCACAAAATAGTCAGTTCTAGGGGATATCATATAGTCTACAATTTCTAATTTAAACTTAAAAGAATTTTTAAATTAGAAATTAGTAGCAGGTTAGTGAATTGCAATTTGGTTTATACTTTTATTTTAAAATAAAAATATATCACTTTGTCACCCTTTACATAGATCCACAGATATTGGGCATTGATTATCAGTCTCTATTGTGAAATAATAGTGTGAAAGTATCACACACTTGTAGAATTTACATACCATTTCCTACCAGGCTCTACCAGACTTTAAAGGTGAGATTTTAGTTCTAAAACACAAAAATGATTTAAGGTTTTTGGCATCTTAACATGTGTTTATTTTAAATCAATTTCAATTCTATTGGAATAGGCACATTTTAGAGTAGATAGGAGTCATTACTACTCTAAAAAATGTCTCAAAAACAATAATTAAAGTGATGCTCTCCAGCACTTTATCTGACAATTAGGCATTTTAAATGAGCATTTTAAATAAATATTTTGAAGTCTCATGTATGGTTAGTTAGTTGAACTGATATTCAAGTAGGTGGAACATTTCCATCAGTGAGTCTTACCAGTTTAGAAAGATTCATGTCCCGTAGCACACGCATGACAATCGTGGACTCTGTATCCATTGGATTGGCTCGTTTTGCTGCTCCCAAGGTCCGAAGAACTGATAGAATGTTACGCAGGCCAAAGTCATAATGAACCTAGAGAATGTGAGATACATTGACCTTATTTTCAACATTAATACACCTGCAGAAGCCCTGTGAATCTCACAGAAATTCTATTCACAATAATGGATAAATACTGGTTTTCCTTCAGAAAATGCATACACACAGTGGAGTAAAAAAATTCTATATAGATATACTTTTTGAGCAAATAGCGAATATCCCAAAGAGTCCTCCCATGTGCCATCATTAGCTTAAGCCCTTAGATCAGAACTAGCTGCTATAGCTTGACAGGGAAAAAGGAACAAATTTCTTCTTGGAGTACAGACATCCCTTTGAGCTTATTCTTAATCAATCATACATAAGGAAATTAGCTCATATCTCTAAAGCTAAAATTCAGAACCAGAATTAAACTAGGACTGCACTCATGACTGTCATATACATAGTGATATATGTGACTTTCTCATGATAAGTAAGAAGACAGGAGAATCAGGGAGAAAAAAAGCAGCTGTGCTACAGGATAACCTGGATGAGGAAGGATAAGGACAAATTAGAAAGCCAACCCCCCAGCTTTACCATACAATTACTATATATTTATAAAAGCTCAATCATGTCCAATTTCAGTGTATTTAAAGTGAATAATCAAAACTTAATTACCGAACCACATTTTCCACTGTGATTGGGTAATTAAGTTTTGATTATTCACTTTAAATACACAAAAGAATTGAAAGAATGGGCCAGGCACAGTGGCTCACACCTGTAATCCTAGCATTTTGGGAGACCAAGGTGGATCATGTAAGGCCAGGAGTTCAAGATCAGCCTGGCCAACATGACGAAACCACATCTCTACCAGAAAATTACAAATATTGACTGAGCATGGTATTGTGCATCTGTGATTCTAGCTACTCAGGAGGCTGAGACATGAGAACTGCTTAAACCCAAGAAGCAGAGGTTGCAGTGACCCAAGATGTGAGATAACACCTGCACTCCAGCCTGGGCAATAGAGAGAGACTCTGTCTCACCAAAAAACAAAAACAAAAAAATTTGAAAAGCATGGTCTCAAAGAGATATCTACATATTCATAGCAGCACCATTCAACCTAAACGTCCATTGACAGATGAATGGATAAACAAAAGTGGTATATACATATAACAGAATATTATTTCACCATAAAAATAAAGGATATCCTGTCACATGCTACAACATGAATGAAACTTACATTACACTAGCTAAAATATACCCGTCACAAGGAAACAAATATTATATGATTTCATTTATATGAAGTTTTGGCAATAGCCAAATTCATAAAAATGGAAAGTAGAACGATGCTTACCAGGAACTAAGGGAGAAGAAAAAGAGAAGTTTCCATTTAGTGGGCAGAGAGTTTCAGTTTTTCAAGATGAAAAAGTTACAGAAATATATTTCACAATATTGTGAATATACTTAATACTATTGAACTGTACATTTACAAATGGTTAAGATGGTAAATTTAATTTTATATGCTTTTACCACAATAAAAAAAAAAGATGTATAGGGAAAAAAAATAACACAGTTACTGCTAAGGTAATTGGGAGCAATATGCCTTACTTAATACTAGTAATTGGAAGATGGAGCACATAAAAATATTCAAATTGAGTTTCCACCTTCAGGGAATTTAAATTCTAATAAAGATAATAAAATAGAAATGTGAATAAACTTGCATAAAAGTAACAATGACTTAAAAGTGTCGGTGAGTAAAATTAATCTTGGAAAACTTCCTATCAGAATTGGACTCAGTTAAATCTGTGGGTATGAAGGGAGAGTCACAGAATGTTCACCAAGAGATCAGTATGGGTCCAATTATTTTGCACACATTGACTTATTACATTTCACAGTGACCTTGTGAACATGGGTGGTAGGAATGAGGGAAGTAGTGAAGTGGTAGTGACGATGAGAGCAGGAGCCAGAGATGGGGGAAGTTTCTTCCATTCAAGAAACAGCATGGAAAAAAATATTTATTTGAAAGATAAGTGATATGGTTTGGCTGTATCCCCACCCAAATCTCATCCTGAATTGTAGTTTTCATAATCCCCACGTGTTGTGGGAGGGACCAGGTGGAAGTAACTGAACCATGTGGGTGGTTACCCTCATGCTGTTCTCGCAATAGTGAGTTTTTACAAGATCTGATGATTTCATAAGGGGCTTTTCCCCATCTTTGCTCAGCACCTCTCTTTCCTGATGTCATGTGAAGGAGAACATGTTTGCTTCCCCTTTTGCCATGATTGTAACTTTTCTGAGGCATTCTCAGCTATGTTGCAGTGTAATTCAATTAAACCTCTTTCCTTTATAAATTACCCAATCTCAGGTATGTCTTTATTAGCAGCATGGGAAGAGATTAACACAGTAAACTGATACCACATAGAGTAGGGTACTACTATAAAGATCCTGAAAAGGTGGAAGTGACTTTGGAACTGGGTAACAGGCAGAGAGGCTGGAATAGTTTGGATGGCTCAGAAGAAGATAGGAAAATGATAAAAAGTTTGGAACTTTCTAGAGACTTGAAAGACTCAGAAGACAGGAAGATATGAAAAAAGTGTGCAACTTCCTAGAGACATGTTGAATGACTTTGAGCAAAACACTGAGAGTTATATGGACAATGAAGTCCAGCTGAGGTGGTCTCAGGTGGAGATGGGGAACTTTTTGGAAACTGGAGTAAAGGTCACTGTTGCTATACAAAGAGAATGGAGGCATTTTGCCCCTGCCCCAGAGATCTGTGAAACTTTGAATTTGAAAGAAATGATTTAGGGTATCTGGAAGAAGAAATTTCTAAGTGGCAAAGCTTTCAAGAGGAAGCAGAGCACAAAAGTTTAAAATTTGCAGCCTAATGATGCGGTGGAAAATATAACCCCATTTTCTGGGGAGAAATTCAAGCTGGCTGCAGAAATTTGCATAAGTAATGAGGATTTGAATGTTAATCACCAAGACAATGGAGAAAATGTCTCCAGGGCATGTCAGAGATCTTCATGGCAGCCCCTGTCATAACAGGCCCAGAGCCCAAGGAGGAAAAATGCTTTCATGGGCCAGGTCCAGGGTCCCCCTGCTGTGTGTAGGCATGGGATTTGGTGCCTTACATCCCAGCCACTCCAGTTGTAGCTAACAGGGGCCAACATGTAGCTCAGGCCATTGCTTCAGAGGATGCAAGCCCCAAGCTTTGGCAGCTTCTACATGGTGTTGGGTCTGCAGGTGTACAGAAGAGAAGAATTAAGGTTTGGGAACCTCTACCTAGATTTCAGAGGATGTATGGAAACACCTAGATGTCCAGGCAGAAGTTTGCTGCAGGGGTGAAGCCCTCATGGAGTCCCTCTGCTAGAGCAGTACAGAAGGGAAATGTGGGATTGGAGCCCCCACCCAGAGTCCCCACTGGGATACTGCCTAGCAGAGCTGTGAGAAAAGGCCATCATCCTCCAGACCCCAGAATGGTAGATTCACTGACAGCTTGTACTGTGCACCTAGAAAGCTGCAGACACAATATCAGGCCAGGAAAGCAGCATGAAAGTACCCTGCAAAGCCAGAGGTGTGGAGCTGCCCAAGGCTTTAGGAGCCCACCTCTTGCATCAGTGTGATCTAGATGTGAGACATGGAGTCAAAGCAGATCATTTTGGAAATTTAAGGTTTAATTATTGCCCCACTGAATTTTGGACTTGCGTGGGGCCTGTAGTCCCTTTGTTTTGGCCAATTTATCCCATTTGGAACAGGTGTATTTACCCAATGCCTGTAGCCCCACTGTATCCAGGAAGTAATGAACTTGCTTTTGATTTTACAGGCTCATAGACAGAAGGGACTTGCCTGTCTCTGATGAGACTTTGGACTTACACTTTTAAGTTAATGCTGGAATGAGTTAAGACTTTGAGAGACTGTTGGAAGGGCATGACTGTATTGTGAATTGTGAGGACATGAGATCTTGGAGGGGCCAGGGACAGAATTACATGATTTGGCTGTGTTCCCACCCAAATGTCATCCTGAACTGTAGTTCCCATAATCCCCACGTCATTGAAGGGACCCAGTAAGAGTTAATTTAATAATGGGGACGGTTACCCTCGTGCTGCTTTTATGACAGTGAGTTCTCATGAAATCTGATGGTTTTATAAGGGGACTTTCCCCCTCTTCACTTGGCACTTCTTCTTCCTGCCACCATGCGAAGAGGATGTGTTTGCTTACCCTTCCACCATGACTGTGAGTTTCCTAAGGCCTTCCCAGCCATGCTAAAGTATGATTCAATTAAACCTCTTTCCTTTATAAATTACCCAGTCTCAGGTATGTCTTTATTAGCAGCATGAGAACAGACTAATACAATAAGAATGAGTGAGTGAGGGCTCAAATAAGCAGAAGAAACCAAGAAAGTTAAAGACAAAATGTTAGGGTCAGACAAACCAGAAAGGGCTCAATAGCCAGGGCCAGAAGAATCTGTGTGTGTCTGGACACTCACAGGGAAATAACTTTTGAGTGTGAATGTAATTAAGTTGAATCTGTGGGTATAAAAAAGTAATACAGATTCAAAGAAGTTTGAAATGGAAGTCTGAGTGATGAGATGGAGCAAAGGTTATATATGCTAGGAAATGTTACTCATGTTATAATCTTACATTTATTGCACTGTGTCATTATTTAGCACATATTTTTACTAATTTTTACTGATATGTAGTAGAAAATTGTGGCATGACACCCACCTCCTGGTGGTCATTCTTTATATGAGAGTAGGCAGGACATGTGATTTGCTTCTTCTAACTAACAGAATATGGCAGAGACAACAGGTTGTATGTGATTATGTGTGTGTGATTATGTGGTCACATTAGATTGGACTGTAGCACTCATTTTGCTGAAACCACTTTCCTTGCTGACTTTGAGAAAGTAAGTGGTCATGATGGAGAATCTCATATAGCAAGAAACTATGCACAGCCTGTAGGAACTGAAGGGGTCTCCAGCAAACAGTCAACAAGAAATTGAAGCCCTCAGTCTTACACCCTTAACTAACAGAATTCTGCTAACAATCCGAATGAGCTCGGAAGTAGATTGCCCCCATTCGAGCATCAGATGAAACCACAGCCCCAGCCAACACCTTGATTGTAGCCTTGTTAGACAAAAACAGCAGGACTCAATTCACAGACACTATGACCCACAGACACCATGTAGTAATAAACGTACACTGTTACAAGACACAAAGTTTGTGGTATGATTGTTACATGACTGCTATGCAGCAATAGATAACTAATGCAGAAGTATATGTTTAATTCCATGACTTTTAACAATTAAACCTCATGACATCTGAACCTGCTACCCTAAACAGTAGAGGAAATTAGCAAAAAGGCCGCAACATATAAACCAGACAGCAAAGCTTGGTCAAATACTCAATTGGGCTTAGAATTGAGAATAAATCACTGAGAGGTTCCTAAAAATCATGAAAATACATAACACATATGACAATCTATAAGTTATATAAACAGCCAATGTTGATATCCATAAATCTTTGGCTCTTAAATCAGTGCAGATGATATTCACTTTATTTCTATGCTATAAATATTAATTTATTTAAATGTACTTCTTAATAAAACTATGCATATAAAATTTTTGTAGTAATCCCCTTCCTACCTAGTATCAATAAAATCCTTTGTCAACAAGCCCACTCTAGAATTTCTCAAAATGAGAACATTCCGCTGGATGGAAAAATGAAACATGCCTAAGTGCATAAGACCTCCAGGACGACATACCTGCTTAGAAAGCTGCTCCTCACACAGTTTGTAAAGCGTGAAAAACTTCCTGGCCAAAACAACATTGTCAATGAAGCCACAACTAGCCAACTTCACCCTTATGATAATCTGACGGTCAGGGACCATCATGGCCACCGAGCGGAAATTAATCTTCAAGTTTTCAGGGAGTTCTTGCCGTCCAGCATAGCCAGGATTCTACACAGAAAATAAAACCCAAGGATGAATGATGCAATCAACCACACGTCAGCATGATATTAAAACATTCATTATGTACACATGACAAATCTGGAATGACAACCAGAAAACTCATTTACATATCTCACTCTCCTTTTACCTGGACAGTCTGTCATGAGTTATTCATATGATCTTTGCTTAACACCAAAGGCTTTTCAACAGGAGGTAAAGTGACAATCCCAATTTCCATTCAGGAAAATAGAGGACAGATGACCAGAGAGATGCATGAAAACTGTGATAAGAAAACTGAAATTCAGTAGCTTTTCTAGCAGCTCCTTACCATGGTTAAGAAAAGCCCAAATTCAGGGTTCATAGTCACATTATCTCCATCAGTAAAAATAAAAGACTTTTTGCGCTCCTTTTTACATGTCAGAATAATGGAAATTTGCTGGGCTGCAACCGAGAGAACTGGTAGATCAATACGGTTAAACTCATCAAAACAGCCCCAGGATCCAGACTGTGCCAGTCCTTAGAAAGGAAATCAAACAAAAAATCCAATTAGTATACAATTTGGGAAAACCAAGAAAAAGGATATTATGTAGCTGCCAAAATGCACCAGATGTAAGTTCATTCAAAAGTAAAGTGGAACAAATAGATCTATGTACACCTCAAGTGACTCAAAGCAGCTCACAATTTGGCACTTTACCTGTAAACACCCAACCTGCTGTGATAAAAGAACATATAAAAAAGGCAGGAGATAGTAACAGTTGGTCCACAAACCTGGCAAGATTGAAGATTTTCCAAAAAATTTTACAGAGTTGAAAATGATTCTAAAATGTGGCCAATTGTTGAAAACAAATTTTAGCAAAATATTCCACCTTGGCTGAAATTTCTCATCAAATAAAAAAATATAACCCATACCTTTAAAAATCCGTCCAAGTCCTCGGAAATCCATTTGGTCTGAGCAATTGAAAACCACAACATATTTCCCGAGGCATCGCCCCATGTCTTTCGTGGTTTCTGTTTTGCCTGTGCCTGCAGGTCCAGCAGGAGCTCCCCCCATGCTCATTCCCAGAGCTTGAGCCAGCGTGATGTAACATCTGCAAGGGTAGAAACATCACTAGAACCAGTCCTCAGGCACCTGGAAATACTTCTGAGACACCACAGTGGCATGAAACCCACACAAGATTTTAAAACAGGCCATTGTCCCTACCTAACATTTCCAATACTACATCCTAAAACACACTTATCCTTATCAATGTTAACATATGTTGAGGAAAAGGAGGGGGTAGTCTATGATCAAATACATTTAAAAACATCTTAAAGGTTAAACAGGCTTCTTTACTGCTTAATTTTTCAGGCTTTCTTATCATAATATATGGAGAGAATCTCCAGGTATAAAAATAATACATTGCATTTCCAAAATGTATTTGGCAACCTTTTCGCAAAAATCTACCCCATCAAAAAAATAATAATAATATTCTGTTAAACAGATCTGAATCCTTTCAAATAGATTAATCACCATTTGAATTTAAAAGTTGGCCATTAATGTAGTTGGTATTTAAAACACACATTGCTAAATAATCACGTCTTGAATCTATTTCTGTGAGCATCTACTAAACTTGCACACGCTTTCAACTGCATCTTACTAGATGAGATTAACAAATAAAACATTTGGTGAGAGAATACAAGAATGCCTGCAAAGGAAAATGTTTAACCTGATAACTTGCAGATGAATGACTTGTTAGCCAGCACCCCCTGGTGTTACCAAAGGAGACCATGTAGCGTTTTCTTATGGCCAAACTATAAAGCATTCAACTGGACTTGAAAAAAGATTTCCAAGGAAATGAAATGACTATCCAGCTTGAGCAGTGGAAATGAAAACTGACCAAACCAGCTGGGGGTAGTTCCAGGTTCTCAATTTTATTGGAATCGAGTACCATAAAGGCAAGTAAATGATTCAACCCTGAATGTTTGCAGAGCCTGGATACAGAGGAGATATGGGCATGAAATCAGGAGGATGCCTGCTCTCACTTTGATTCTGCCTTTTAGCCCCAGGTCTTATTTCCCCTGTTGCACTTTTGCCATCCCTTCCAGAGCAGTGTCTGTAACAGCAACAGACACCACGTGTGCTCCACATACATCATCTTGTTTCATCTCCAGAGAACCCAGGAAGGGAAGCTACTGTTTCTTTCCCCACTAAACAGAGATGAGGGGAAAGGCTCACAGAGATTGAGTGAATTTTCTTAGGCTGTGGCACGAGAGCTGAGAGTTCAGCCAGCCTGTCTGGTGACAAGCCAAGTCCTCTCACTTCCCGGCTCTGGGACGAGCCCACCCTATCCGGAAAATAAAAGTAACTAATGGGCACTAGGCTTATACCTGGGCGATGAAATAATCTGTACAACAAACCCTCATGACACAAGTTTACCTATGTAACAACACTGCACTTGTACCCCTGAACTTAAAAATTAAAAACTGAAAAAAAAGATTAAATAAATATCAAACAAAAAAAGGGAATACATCTCCATCAACTCTGATCACTCGGCTGCTCTGTTATGCAGACCCTCGTTACAACTGAGATCACTGGGTTTATGTTTAAACTGAAGAAGCAGTAAGTGGCTTCAAACAGATCAATCCTATTGACACGAAAAGCAGGCCAGCATGCCTGGTGACTTCTCCCTGACTCAGCTACGTGGGGCTTCAGACCCACTGCTACACTGGTGCCCAAACTGCCTTTCAGTGACAAGCATGGATCTGTCACAGCATCTCCCTGTGTGTCTAGAGAGTTCTACATGTGGGTGTAACTCCCTCCTTCCCTCACTTCTCTGCTTTCCCTTCTAGTCTATCTACTGGCTATTTTCAAAACCAACTCCATTCATGAACAGAGTTTGAACTTTGTGTTTTAGTTGCCTGTGGTCGACTCCACTTTAGTTTTCTACCTTCCAATTAAACTGCTATAAACTTTCTGCGGTCAGGAGCTAGGTCTGGTTCACACTTCTACCCTCAACTGCTTGCCTAACCTCTGGCATCTTGTGCTATATGAACATTTGTTGAACAAATGGCTTGTGCTGATCCAGCCATACAGTCTCATCTGTTCCTTCCTGCCCTGACAGCTACAGGAATTAGAGACGCAGAATGTGACCCTGATGCCAAACAAAAAGCCACCAACCCCATGACCCAGGGCTCATTAACACTTGAACTAACCAAATCTATCACCAGCATTTGTTTTAAGTATTCATAGCACTATCAGTGCGTTTTGTCATATGTAAACCAAAAGTGGTTTCAACTCCTACGGGTTCTAAACTGCTGAAAAGTTTCCTAAGAAACAATGGTAGGTGCATCAGCAGGGTACATTTCTTCCTTGAGAACTTGGTTTAGTTGCAGGCTCTTTGATTATAAGACATGCTTAAGGAGAAACCAAAGAAAAGGTTGCTAAAGAATGTGTTATCATAGGCCAGGCGCAGTGGCTCATGCCTGTAATCCCAGCACTTTGGGAGGCTGAGATGAGCGGATCACTTGAGGTTAGGAGTTCAAGACAAGCCTGGCCAACATGGCAAAATCTCATCTCTACTAAAAATACAAAAATTAGCTGGGCATGGTGGCACATGCCTGTAATCCCAGCTACTGGGAGGCTGAGGCAGGAGAATCACTTGCACCCAGAAGGTGGAGGTTGCAGTGAGCAGAGATCACGCTACTGCACTCCAGCCTGGGTGACAGAGTGAGTGAGACTCCATGAGACTCCATCCCCCCCAGAAAAAAAGTGTTATCAGCAATTATGGCAAACAACAGTGATAGCAGGAATAATAATAATAAACATTTGCTCTGTGTCACAGCCTGTGCTGGGTACTTACATTACCTCTAGTCCACGCAATAATTCCAAACCAAGGGAATCAGGGAGGTTAGGTGTCTCACTCAAGACCACACAGCTGCTGGGGCAGAGCTGAGTGGTCAGCACTCAGGCAAAACTCACAGAAGCTGTGAGAATGTCAGAGAAAGGTACAAGTCCTGTCTACGTTTCTTATCAAGCAGATAGGATGCCTCCATCAGCCCTCAATTTCCTCTACCTTCTGTCTTAGGTGACAGCAGTAGTCAGAGCAACTCTAGTCTTCATTAAAAACACTGTGAGTTTTTGGAGAAAAGTGCTGTATGTTATATATTATAACGGCTATTTTATCATCTAAAATGTCTGCAACTCTGTCCACATGGCATTGAGCTTCCCAGAATCCAGGGAGCTGCCACAGCTGTTGAATTCACAGGTCAGTCAGCGAAGGGCTGACAATATGTCAGTTCCTCCAGCATTTGACATTTTTAAAGTATTAATTTCAACAAGGAGCTTTCTCTTGCAAAAGGGAAGCAAATCTTGCAGTGGAAGCTCAGTAACCAGCAAAAATTAATAACTCACTTCCCACAAAATCAAGTTGGTTAAAGAAAAATAAACAAGTGGGCATTTAGGGTGAAACAGACAAACGAACTTCAGAATCCCTTCACTGACATGCTTAAAAATACTTGTTTTGCTTTTAAAGTTCTTAGGTTTTTTGACATGAAAAGATATATAAGATAATGAGCACAGTGGAAGAATGAAGTTGCAGAAAAGACTGTAAACTATGATACCTATATGTGAAACTGAAAAAGGATTTTGATATCTAAGCATCCACAGTTTTCAGAGGGATAGAAAATAAACTGTTGATCATTTTGAAAAATAGAAAAGTTTTCCCTCCCACACATTCTATTTCATGTTCTTCTGTACCATTTAAATTTTTCGCCATTAAGATGTAATTTTGGAAATAATCATTTCTTTCATTTATTCAAGAACTATTTAGCACCTGCTATGTGACAGAACAATTCTAGTGAGCAAACCACATGAAGCCCACGACAGAACAATTCTAGTGAGCAAATCACGTGAAGGATCTTACATTCTAAAGAAAGAAAACAGATTGTTTAAAAATAAGAAACAGGGGAAATAAAGCTAGGTAAGAGGGTTAGGGATTTGGAGATCGTGAGAGGTTAGAAGGCCCTCTGAGATGACCCTCTAGAGAGGCCTGAAGGAAGAAGGAAGCAAGCTATGCCACTATTGAAGGAAGAGGGTTCCAGGCCAAGCATATAACAAGTCCTAGGGCCCTGAGGCAAGACTGTGCTGCAGCTGCGCAAAGAGCAGGTGGCCAGAGCTGAGTGAGGATAGAGAAGCAGAGAAGTAGCAGAGGCCAGATTGTACCAGGCCTCATGGGCCCACATGAGGATGCTGGCTTTTCCTTTGCATGAGATGGAACCATGGGGCAAGTTCTAGAGCAAAGGATCTGACTAACATTCTGGTGTCTGAACTGAGAACAGACTGCACAGGGACAACAGCAGAGGCAGGGAAGCCAGTTATCACTATCATATTATCATAACATTATCACAATGATCCAGGTCAGAGACTACTGTGGTCTGGATAAGAGCAGTAATGACACCTGTAATTCCAGCATTTTGGGAGGCCAAGGAGGGCAGATCACCTGAGGTCAGGAGTTCAAGAACAGCCTGGCCAACATGGTGAAACCCCATCTCTACCAAAAATAGAAAAATTAGCTGGGCGTGGTGGCTCACGCCTGTAGTCCCAGCTACTCAGGAGAATCACGTGGACCTAAGAGGTTGCAGTGAGCAGAGATTGCACCACTGTGCTCCAGCCTGGGCGAGAGAGTAAGACTCTGTCTCAAAAACAACAACAAAAAAAGGGTAGCAATGATACAGAAGTTGTTAAGAAATAATTGTAGGCAGACAGAGAGGGTAAAAGGAGTTCTCAGCAAGGTTCTTTTAATAAAAACAGCTCCCAAAATATTTCTTTTCTAACAGAAAAGAGGCTTAAAGAGCCAGACTAGCAAGCTTTGATATGCAAATTCTGGTGATTAGAAACAGTCCATCCAACATGGCAATTCCCGCCCTCTTCTCCCTGTCACCACATGTGCTAAGCATTATGGCCGCCTCCAGATAACTCCACGTGTGCAGGACATCATGGCGACCTGCATTTGCATATTAAAAAGCTAGGATGGGAGGGCCAGTTTTTTCCGCAGACTACATGAATGATACACCTGGTCAAACCAATACCCTAAGCCCTATGCAAATCAGACACAGCCTTAAAGCAATGCTGACTAGATTGCTGGTAGATTGGATAGTGAGGTGAGAGAGAAGGAAAAGCTTCAAGGTTACTACAGGGAGTGCTGGATTGCCCGTCTGGAAGGTGACGTATTCACAGGCTTCAGGGTTCAGGACATGGACATCTTTCGGCGGGCCATTATTCTGAATATCACACTTCCCCCCACCACTCTGATAAAATGGAATGGCCACTTGCTGAAATGAAGAAGACGACAGGAGGGCACTTCTGTGAGGCTGATCAAACACGCTAAGGTTAAATATCCTGTAACATCCAAACGGACATGTCACATAGGCAGATAGGTATGTGTGTCTGGAGTTCGGCAAAGAAGCCCTGGCGTGAGGCAGAGATTAGGATTTTTAAAGCCATGTGGGATCACCTTAGGAATGAGAGGAAGTAGAGAAGAGAAAAGCCTGGTAGCTCTATGTTTAGAGGTCAGAAAAATGAAGAGAAACCAGTAGGAATAGGTACAAAAGGACAACCAGACCATTAGGAGGAACCAGGTGAGTGCCATGTCCTGGAAACCATATGATGGAAGTGTATCAAAAAGGAGAGAATGATAACTGCATCCATGCAGCTGAATGTTCAAGAAACACGAAATCCAGGAATGACCACTGGATTTAGCAACAGGTCTGAGTGACTTTCAGGTGAGCTGTTTTATTAGAGCAATGGGAAAAGTATGACAAATTAATGGTCCCCCAAAGATGCCCACATTCTAATCCCTGCAACCTGTAAACATCTTACCTCCCACAGCTAAAGGGACTTTGTGGATGATGTCATTAATGTTAATGACCTTCAGAAGGGGGGATTATGTTGGATAATAAAGTGGACTCAACCTAATCTCATGAGTCCTCAGAAGTAGAAGAGATAAGCAGAAGAGTGGGTCAGAGACACAAGACAGAAGAAGGAGGGGAGATTCAAAGCATGAAAGGCACCTGACCCACCATTGCTGGCTTTAAAGATGAGGGAAGGAGTCAGGATCAGGGAATGTGGCAGCCTTCAGAGGCTGGAACAGCTCTGAGCTGACTTAAGACAATGGGGACCTCAGTCCTACAACCAGGAGGAAACGTCTTCCGCCAACAACCTGGAAGAGCAGGAAACAGAACTCAGTCTCCGGGAAGAAACACAGCCCTGCAGCACCTGATTTTAATCCCTTGAGATCGCATCAGATGTCTGCTGGACAGAACTACAAAAAACACATTTGTGTTGTTTAAGGTTTTAAATTTGTGGCAATTTGTTATGGCAGAAATAGAAAATTAACACTGCGAGCCTGAATGAAGTGAGCTCAAGAACAGGCGGAGAGAAACTGCTTTTGAGGGGTTTTGAAGGGAGCGTGGAAGTGGGAAGGAAACCGGGCCAATCACGGTAGGGCTTGCTGTGTGGAGGCAATCACAACATGTTTGTGTGTTGATAAAAAAGATTCAGTAGAAAGTGAAAAATGGACAATGCTCCCAGAGAGGAAAACCTGGGGTCAGTGGGCGTGCTGGCTTTGGACGACAGCATGGACTATCCATTCGAAGAATCTGGAGAGAACGGGCTGCATGAGAACAGACACCCAGGTTAAGGCACATGGTGATGGAGATGAGCACATCTGTCTTCTCAATAAAACAGGAAACAAGCTCACGCCTGTAATCCCAGCACTTTGGGGGGCCAAGGCAGGCACATCACCTGAGGTGAGGAGTTCGAGACCAGCCTGGCCAACATGGTGAAATCCTGTCTCTACTAAACATACAAAAATCAGCCGGGTGTGGTAGCACATGCCTGTAATCCCAGCTACTTGGGCGTCTGAGGCAGGAGAATCAGCTTGAACCCAGGAGGTAGAGGTTGCAGTGAGCCAAGATTGATTGTACGTACCATTGCACTCAGAGCAAGACTCCGCCTCAAAAATAAAACAGGAAACAAGGCCTTGGGTGGAGACAGAAGAAGACACGGAAGTGCTGGAGGCTTGAAAGGCAGGAGACATAAAATAATCACATAAGCATTTTATGAAAAATTCCTACTTGGGAACTCCACTTTTTAATGCACATTACTTCTAATTGACAAATCATCATTGCAGATAATTATGCGGCACAATGTAATATTATGTTATATGAATACAATATGGAATGATTAACGCAAGCCGTTTGACCATAACAAGCATTCAGTGCATCCCTGCAGCGAAAATATACAATGTAGTTGATACTACAAAGTTCAAATTAAACTAACCAAATCACGGAATATTAGCCGGGCAAGCACCCTTAGAGAAACACAGCTCAAGGGTCTCCAACCCCCAGGCCACAGACCAGTATTGGAGCTGAATGAGGACAGAGTATTGGTCGGTGGCCTGTTAGGAACCAAGCCACACAGCAGGAGGTGGGCGGCAGGCAAGTGGGTGAAGCTTCACCGGTATTTACAGCCACTCCCCATGGCTCACATGACTGCCTGAGCTCTGCCTCCTGTCCAATCAGCGGCAGTATTAGATTCTCATAGGAGCGCATCTTTTATCATGAACCCTATTGTGAACTGTGCGTGCGAGGGATCTAGGGTGCTCGCTCCTCACAAGAATCCAATGCCTGATGATTTGTCGCTGTCTCTCATCGCCCCTAGATGGGACTGTCCAGTTGCAGAAAAACACGCTCAGGGCTCCCGCTGATTCTACATTATGGTGAATTGTGTAATTAGTTTATTATCTATTACAATGTAATAATAGAAATAAAGCGCACAATAAATGGAATGTGTTTGAATCATCCCAAATCCATCATCCACCCTCTGGTCCATAGAAAAATTGCCTCCCACGAAACCAGTCCCCGGTACCAGAAAGGTTGGGGACCGCACCGCTGACTTAGCTCATCTTACAAATGAGGAGACTGAGTCTAGGGCGGTTGTGGTGGCAGGTATCACAAACACAGCTGGTAAATTACAGGCAGAGGGAAAAGTTAACACTCTGGAGGCCTGGCCAGTAGCCTCTCCCCACTTTTACCTACACTGATACTCAATTTCTTTCCTGCTTAAAAAAAAAAAAATCTTAATTGTCTCTCAGTAAGAACAAGATACTCAAGCAGCCCCCAAGGCCCACCATGATTTGCACCTGAGAACACACAGCAATTAATTCCTTTTCTTGCCCATCCGCGTCCACACGAAGTTTATACATTTAAACTCTGCCTCTACAAGACTGAAGGCAGAAGAAGCAAGGTCTGTGTCAGTCACAAACCTAAATCCCATGTGAAGACAAGTGGAAAGCTAAAAATACTAAATTTCAAAGCTAAAAATACTAAATTTTAGTATAAAAGAGCCTATAAACCCTGAGAGACTTTAAGCAAAAATCCTCTGGGCAATTCGAAAGAATAAAAATGGAGGGGGGTGGGGAGAAGGGTTCCATCACCTGTCTGTAAGTGGAGTTATGACAAGCCTGTCAGTGCAGCCTAAAAATTCATTCTGGTATATGAAAGCCACATCTGTGATGTGAATCATCATCTTGTCAGAATCTTCGTTAAAGTAAAATCTGCACTGTTTCAGCCATTCAAAATCCATAGGGCTCTTGATATGCATATGGCACTGAAATTCAAAAGGAGTATGTTAGAGCTGTGATGAGAGTCACTCATTAAATATACACATTAGCATTCATGTAGATCATAAAGTGAAATAAATAAAACTCAAAGACGACCCAACTATTTCAGAGGTGTCAACTACATCACCAGCCAACCCACTCATTTACTGATCGATAAAAAAAACTTTAGAAGATATGGGAATAAGAAAACTCAAGAGAAACTCCTAATTATGGCCCTCCAATGTAAGTGGCTTTACATATTTTAATAACAAGATATTCATTTCTTAAATTTCACCCTTAAACACCTAATGCCATAGTCCTAACTATGAAATATAATCTGTGAAAAGCATGTTTTGGCATACAAAGACAGAACCAAACAATCTCATTAGGAAAAAGACATCGCTTAAGACTATAACAAAGTACAGTGTTGAGTTTTTTTAATCCATTCATTATTTTTCCCAAGAATTACACTGGGCCAAAATTTCTAACATCTAAATGACAGGTCATTGCCTGGCAATCCTGTCGTCCAGATTTTTTATCCAAAATTTTAAGCCACTTTCATCATTTTTCTTTGACAACTAAGAAATCTAAAATTAGCCTGAGCCCTTCATTTCTCAGAGAGGCAAGTATTGTGCTTAGCTATTAAGACATGAGGTTAGCACACAATAGCTTGGATGTGCTGCCTTTATTTCCATTACATCAAAACTGATCTTTCATAATCATTTTTACATAATGGGGTGACACAAATCCAGAAAATTATTATGAAAATAAGAGCTTTTTGCCTCTTATCGAATGTATTTTGTAGTAGAGGACAAATTTCATTTTTTTATTTCCCATTTTCTGTAGCTACGAATCTTTCTTTTCCCACCCTGTTCTCTCTTTAAAAGCAAAAATCTGTATGACACCTGAATATCAGAAGCTATATTAGGAAAGACCATTTGCAATCTATGACATAAAATGTATCAAAACTTGTTAAGAATGTGATTTTTTAAAAGCCTTAAGGGAAGTCCTAAACAGCTCTACTAAGCAATATTACTAATAATTTCTGTAGCAAGAAACTAGTGATCTTCAATTAACAGGTAAAAAGCAAAAAAAAGATGCATAAAGGCTTTTCAGATGCTACATGACAATTTTAACATTAAAAATCATCACATTAAAAATTTGTTTAATAAAGTCTAATTGCCTCAATATCGCCTTGGCATAGATCATCAGAATATGACTGACATTCAGTTAAGACTCAAAACAAAGCCAACAACAAGCTCTGACTACGAACATGATTCTTTGCCAGAATTTAATCTTTTCCTTGAATTCAATCAAACTAGTTGTACTAGGTAAACTCAGATAGTGTCTAGAATTTGTTTTTCTCTACATGCCACAGCATTTATAAAGAATTTACCAGGTCATCAAAGATGTCCCTCTGGTGCACATGAATAGTAATCAGAGTCTCATATTTCACTCGTTCTGTGGAACTCAGGTCCCTCGTGGTGATGTCTATCAGAGTATTGAGTAGCTCCAGGAAAGACTGATTCGTTTTCTGCATGATTTTCTTATCAAACTTGGCATTTCTAAGGGCTTCCTCTGAATCCCGTGTCCATATCATTTGAATTCCTAATAATCCAACCTTACGAAAATAAAAAAGCTTTATGAATTTGCATGACATACTTATGTATTTAAATAGAAATTACAACATGATCAATAATTGTGATTGTGATGCAAGTGTAAAGCCATGATTACATCAACTTTGATGCCTTTTTTCATAGCCTGTGGAAACTCTATTTCTTATCATTTTAAGTCATTTATGTGGAAGTCACATTTCTCCCTAGATAGATTTTAAGTTGCTTGCAGGCAAAGAATGTCTGAAACTTGCTTTACCCAAACTATCATGATGTTGAGACAGAGTGGATGCTCACCAAACTTTTACTGATCACAGTAACTAAGAAAACATTGTTTCCTGTATTTTAATACTGAAATCTATTTTTCATTTTTTTAGTGTATTTTTCATTTTTCAGTACATTTTCATGATTTTTGTACACTGTTACATCCAAGATTGAGTAGGGAAAAAACTGTTTTAAGTTAAAGACAATACATCAAATATATCTAGAATCCAAATACACATTTAAGTATACAAATATATAACCATATAATCTGTAGTTGAAATCTTTAAGAGTATGCATATTTAATGGGTCCTTATGAAAATCTTAATACTGGTCTAGAGTTAAATTATAGCCATTTGTGAAGCTTACAATAAGTAATGTCTAAGATTTAAGATGACTATTTTATAAAACATACTTTCCAGTTTCAATACACTGACCTGAGCAGGGAAGGATGAAAGAAATTCAATTAGTTGGAAATCAGCTTCTTGAATATTTTTGGCTGCCTGGCGAATTACAAGATGCAACGAGGACTGAGATTCTTCCAAGAGAGAATTAAGCCAAACTTCTACATTGCCCTCTGCCATGACAGGCTTATTCAATTCAATCGTCTCACCCTCTCGAGAGGAAATTGACAGAATTCGATCATAGATCTATGTTAGAAACCAAAAGAAAAAAAAGCTATAGTCATATAAAAAGTAAAAACTAATCCTTGACTTGTCCTTCCTATAGAAAGTTAAGCTACAGATTGTAAAATATACAAACTACTTCAAAACAATTTTTTTTAAAAAAAGCCATGAAATCTAAAAGGCAATATGAAATCAATTCAGGTCTGGCGCGGTGGCTCATGCCTGTAATCCCAGCACTCTGCGAGGCCGAGGTGGTGGATCACCTGAGGTCAGGAGTTCAAGACCAGCCTCAGCAATATGGTGAAACCCCGTCTCTACTAAAAATACAAAAATTAGTTGGGCGTGGTGGTGGGCACCTATAATCCCAGCTACTCGGGAGGCTGAGGCAGGAGAATCGCCTGAATCCAGGAGGCAGAGGTTGCAGTGAGCTGAGATCGTGCCATTGCACTCCAGCCTGGCCGTCTCAAAAAAAAAAGAAAGAAAGAAAGAAAGAAATCAATTCCAAATAAGCTATATTGTAAGGGGGGAAACTTATTTTCTAAAGGAAACATTTAATACAAATTCGATGATTTTAAAAATCTCTAAAGGTTCCCAAATGAAATGAGGCTTCTAAAACCTAAAGTGTTTACTAAGTCCTCCTTAGCTCGTAGGCAGAATTGATCTACCAAAAAGTTACTGGGGCTTTAGTTTCAGGGCTCCCGCTTACACAGACCCTTTCCCAGGCCCTGAATATGAATTTGTATTTACAAATTTACAAGATTTAGCACCCCCACAACCAAACTCGGCCCCTGATTACAGAAAACTCATGGCAGGAACAATAAGGAAAAACAAAAACAACACGATCTTAAGAAGCAACTGCTAAGAACAAAGGCGAAACGTCTGTGGGCATTTAATCAACAAAAGAGAGCTACACTCTAAAAAAGACACTTAAAGATACTTAAGACAGCTTGAGACAGTGAGAAGCTTCGCTCTTGGACGATGAAGTCCTAGTGCTGCGGCAGAGGGTTTAAGCAAAACATCAGGAAGAATTTTCTGATGAATTTAGTCCCTTCTTTCAACCTCCACATCCAATAAAACAAGAAACATTGATTCTGAACCATTAAAATCCATTCTGTTTTCCTTCCTCTCTGCCCCCTCTAACAAAGCCTCGTTACAGCTGTTCAGTCTTCTTTATCCCGATTTTGCAATGCCTTCTTACATTGATGTCCTTGCCCCCTTTCATTCTGCCTCCTACACTGTGCCAGAGAATGTTTTGGAAACACAAATCAGGTCACTGTCCTGCTTAAAATCCTCCCATGGCTTTTTAATCATGTTCGGGATGAAGCAGAATTCCATAATGGGATGCACTTGGCCTTTAAAATCTTGCCCATCTCCCTTCTCTCTTTGCTCATGGCTCTGTGCTATGGGTTGAATTATGTCTCTCAAAAAGATATGCTGAAGTCCTAAGCCCTGGTACCTGTGAATGTGACATTATTGGGGAATAGAGTCTTTGCAGATGTGATCAATTTAAGACACAGTCATCTCTAGCCTCCAGAACTTTGAGAGAATACATTTCTGTTGTTTTAAGCCACAGAAGCCCTAGGAAGCTAATAACCCTCCCTCACACACCCACGCTGCTGACAGCCTGGGCTGCCCCCGCTTCCAGGTGCCCACACCTCCCTTGCACCCGCTCTTCTTCTGTCCTGACCATACTTCCCTTCTTCACCTGCAAGGTTATAGTCCACTTACCTTCAAAAAGTCAGTGCAAATTTATGTTTTCCTGCAGAAAGCCTTCGCTGACACCCCCATACACCCAGGTTAGGGCTCCCTGACAGTATTCTCATACTCTTTGTGCTTAATGCAGCACAATAATAATAATACAAGTTCAAATTTATTGATTCAGCAATTTGATTGTCCATTTTCTTTAGAGTCTTAGTACATACAACTGACTTCAGTGTTGATCATGATATATTCTTCCTGGGAACCCCAGACCAGCATCGTGTCTGGCAGACAGCAAGGAGCTTGACCTTAACCACTGGCTTTTAATGGCTTCGAATGAAATAGCTCTGACACCACCCCAACTGCACTCTGAAGGCAACTTGTCTACTCCCCTGTCTCCTCCCTGAGAGCACAAGTTCATGGAAGGTTAGTGTATTCCTAGTGTAAAGCATGACATCTGGAACATAGTAGTTGCTTAATAAATGTAACACTGCATGCTAGGATGAAAAAAATGAATGTTACTAGGGGTTTGTATGAAGCACAGAGGGAAACTGAATACAATATCAAGCAAGAAGGGTCACTTTCCTAGGGAATTTGGGTGAAGGGACGGATTAGACAATATATTTCAGCAGCTGTGCAAGTGTAGTCTCTGTCAAATTAAATGGCCTAATGTGAGTCCCATGCAGCTTCATGATTCTATACACACAGGATTATAAAAAACCAATTTCAATAAAGTATGACAAAAAACTTTTGAAACCTGATTACAACAATCAAATCCATCCCAGCTACTTGGGAGACCGAGGTAGGAGAATTGCTTGAACCGGGACCCAGGAGACGGAGGTTGCAGTGAGCTGAGATTGCACCACTGCACTCCAGCCTGGGCTACAGAGGGAGACTCCATCTCAGAAAAAAATCAAATCCTGAGGGCAGTTCTGTTTAGTTAAGACATTATTTTATGAACAGTTGGTTTTCTATCTTGTTGGATTTCTGACTAGTTAACTTGGGGTGTAAAATCATGAATGCTACATAAAATGCATTCTTAATCCTAAACTATCATTTTTTTATTTGAATCTACACTTTGGATAGTAAGCAGTTCTGAAGGTAAATGGTGCCCCAAGATTTGTTTTTAGTCATTGGCCAAGAGCTAATGAACAGGGAAGCAACCCTTTTTATCAACCCATTTTCAAAGAGCTACTTAAAAGCAGTGGAGGTTCTGAGGGACAGCAATCGTTGGCCTGCCATTAGAATTAGGCGAACCTTTTCATGGAACTTGACAGATTTAATGTTGTCAAACACGTTCAGCAAATGGGCCTGTATAGTGTGGGAGTCAGACGCCTGGCCCAGAATCTCTAGAAGGGCAGGATCTGAGACGAAGAAAAACCGAGGAAAGCACAGTCGTTTCTTCTCCAAGTACCTGAGAGGAGAGGAAAACAGAAACTTTTACAACCACACAAAGCTGACCATTCAAGGAATAAATTAACCTGGAGGGGAAAAGGAGGGAAGGTTGTGGGACCTGTGACAATCGGATTTTGCCACATGACTTATCTCAATGTTTTCAATTTTTCAATTTTTTAAGAGTTTTTTTTCCGAAATTGGTGGCAGAATTTCCTCATTTTTGACAAGTGTAATGTACGCCTTTTGCTCAGTCTGGAAAAGCTCGCACATTTGTTGTAGAGAGTAAGACAAAACACACACAGGCAGAGTTTGGTTTTGGTTTGGGGTTTGGGTTTCCAAGCACAGCACTTTGTCCTCTAAAAGCTCCCTACAATACTTGAAATTGTAACTTAAAAGAGAATCCAATGAATTCATCATCCAAGCAGAAGCAAAACCCAGCTGCGACATGCTCCATGGAAAAACTGTGGCACTCGTCTCTGCCTCCAGGAGTTTCAAAATCCACGGAATGTTCCAATCGCTGACCTGCTTTCAGCTAGGCTTTTGTCTCCATATTTGCTTTCTGTTATGGACATTCCTGATGTGATGGAATGTGTATTCTGTTATTTTCTTAACTATAGCTCCCCATCTTCATTTCCTAGCATATTTTGTTATAATTATGGTGATTTTAATTGTACTTCTTTTTGAAACTTTACCAGTTTTATTTTTATTTTTTTAATTTTTGCTCTTCCCTTATCATTTGTATTATTATTCATTTTAGCCTTTTTTCAACTTTCTTTTTAAAGACAGAGTCTCACTCTGTCACCCAGGCTGGAGTGCAGTGGCACAATCTCGGCTCACTGCAGCCTCTGCTTCCCAGGTTCAAGCGATTCTCTTTATTCAGCCTCTTAAGTAGCTGAAACTACAGGCATGTGCCACCACGCCCGGCTAATTTTTGTATCTTTTCTTTTTTTAGGAGAGATGGGGTTTCACCATGTTGGCCAGGCTGGTCTTGAACTCATGACCTCAAATGATCCATCTGCCTCAGCCTCAGAAAGTGCTGCAATTACAGGCATGAGCCACCACACCCAGCCTCAACTTTTATTTTAGGTTCAGGAATACATGTGCAGGTTTGTTATATAGGTAAATTGCATGTCTGGGAGGTTTGGTGTACAGAATATTTTATCACCTAGGTAATAAGCATAGTACCTGATTGGTAGTTTTCCGGTCCTCACCCTCCTCCACCTCCATGCTTGAGTAGACCCCAGTATTTGTTGTTCACTTCCTTGTGAACATTGTATTATTTCTTTATTTCCTGTCTAAAACTATAACAAATTTTTTTTTTCTGAGACAGAGTCTCGCTCTGTTGCCCAGGCTGGAGTGCAGTGGCATCATCTCGGCTCACTGCAGCCTCCACCTCCCAGGTTTAAACAAGTTTCCTGCCTCAGCCACCATAGTGGCTAGAACTACAGGTGTGTGTCACCATGCCCAGCTAATTTTTGGTTTTATTTTTTAGTAGAGATGGAGTTTCACCATGTTGGCCAGGCTGGTCTTGAACTCATGACCTCAAACGATACACCCACCTCAGCCTCCCAAAGTGCTGGGACTACATTTGCAGACCACCACACCTGGCTAAGTTTTGTATTTTTAGTAGAGACGGGGTTTCACCATATTGGACAGGATGGTCTTGATCTCCTGACCTCGTGATCCGCCCACCTCAGCCTCCCAAAGTGCTGGGATTACAGGTGTGAGCCACCGCGCCCGGCCAAGGAAACATTTTTATTTCATAGCTGCAGAATTCACTTTCTAGGAAAAATCAAGTTTTTGCTAGAAGATTACTTGGATCAGAAACTGGAGCCTAGTGACAACCTCCCAGGGCACGCATGAGGAACGCTTGAAAGTTCACAATTCGGCAACTGCTAGTCTCATTTTGCTGAGTGGATGTCCAGGCTGAAGACAAATCTGAGCTACGTTGCTCAAGACAAAGGAGGGCACTTGCTGAGAAAAAGGCAAAGAAAAGAAGGAGATACAAGGAGAGGGTCACACTGAGGAAGGAATCTGGGAAAGAAATGGACGTGTCTACAGGGATGATCATGGTTAAGCCTGTGTGAATTGAAATCATCCTCTCCAGCTCTCACGGGATCCCCAGTAAAATAAGCTCTTTCGGCAAAGGGATTTGTTCACTTAGGGCATGTGAAAAGGCATGAAGTCTGGCCTCAACTAAGAAGCAGGATAAAAGCAGAGACAGCCTGGATAGTCTGTTCTCCTCTATCCCCCTCACTTTCTGAGAGTCTAACTTAAATGTTTGTAATGTTTAATTGTGTTTTAGCTAAAAAACTAACCTTTTCTCAGTTTAAAACTACTAATTCTGTTATTTCAAATATCCCAATTCTTATATGAATAACACTGATATGTTCATTGTCCTCCTCACAGTAGCCTGGTCTGATTCTGATGAGGAATTGGGTCATGTTTTCTGTCGCGTTTGACCAGTATGGAAGAGGCTGTGGTGTGTGACAGCCAGGCGCTTGTGACGGTATGGAGAAGACACCTCATCTTCACGGACACGTTCTGAGTATGCCAACTCAAATTACGATCTCATCTGTGATCCTTCCTGTCCATGCTGAACCTCGACATCTTGGGAGCATGTTGCTTTTCTGTAAGTATGATTTCTCAAATGTTTATACAAGGCTTACAAATGCTGCTCATAACCGCTTCTTGGTAACAAAATCAAAAGACACGGAAAGCTCAGTTAAAAAAAAAAAGTGTGCCCAATTTTAGAGAAGACATTTTCTCTGCAGGGTTATAACATAATGCCCCAAATGTTGTGTGATAGAGTAGAATATGTTCATAGTAAAAAGAAAGAATAAAAAAGAAAAATAGGCTGGGCGCAGTGGCTCATGCCTGTAATCCCAGCACTTTGGGAGGCTGAGGCAGGTGGATCACCTGAGGTCAGGAGTTTCAGACCAGCCTGACCAACATGGTGAAACCTCATCTCTACTAAAAAAAAAAAAATGCAAAAATTAGCTGGGCATGGTGGCACGCTCCTGTAAATCCCAGCTACTCGAGAGGCTAAGGTGGGAAAATCACTTGAACCTGGGAGGCAGAGGCTGCCGTGAACCGAGATCACACCACTGCACTCCAGCCTGGGTGACAGAGCAAGACTCCATCTCAAAAATAAAGAGAGAGATAAAAATAGAGAGGGGGTTGTGCATGTGTGTGTGTGGGTGTGTGGGTGTGTGGGTGTGTGTGTGTGTGTGTGTGTGTGTGTCTGTCTATCGTGGTAGGTGGAAGATGGGGAAGGGAGAAAAAAATAATAAACTCAGCTGTAGCTAGTCCAGCAGACAGTTCCTCAGCAAGTGTTTCAGTGGTGTCTTAGTGATCCCTGCCCCTCAGTCCTTCCATGTTGAGGAACCCCCAGAAGAGGGAAGCTTTCAGAAACCCTTTCCTCATTCTCTCTGACCTGATCCTGGTGGTAGGCTCATAGCACTCATGCTAGATCTACTTCCAAGAACCCTCAGTGGTGCCTGAACCACATTTGGTCATGCTAAATAATTATTATGTCTAAATGGAATGGTCAGCATCAATCATTTGAGCATGGTGGCTCACAACTATAATCCCAGCACTTTGGAAGGCTGAGGCGGTGGATCACAAGGTCAGGAGTTTGAGACCAGCCTGTCCAACATGATGAAACCTCATCACTACTAAAAATACAAAAAAAACCTTAGCCAGGCATGGTGGCATGCACCTGTAGTCCCAGCTACTCAGGAGGCTGAGGCAGGAGAATCACCTGAACCCAGGAGGCAGAGGTTGCAGTGAGCTGAGATGGCACCATTGCACTCCAGCCTGGGAGACAGAGCGAGACTCTATCTCGAAAGAAAGAAAAGAAAGAAGGAGAGAAGGAAAGAAGGAAAGAGAGAAAGAAAGAAAAGAAAGAGAGAGAGAGAGAAAGAAAGAAAAGAAAGAGAGAGAGAGAGAGAGAAAGAAAGAAAGAAAGAAAGAAAGAAAGAAAGAAAGAAAGAAAGAAAAAGAAAGAAAGAAAGAAAGAAAGAAACATCCTTTCTGTCCTTCAACATTTACTTAACTTGATCCAATAATTTTATAAAGGAGATCAACTCATTAATTCCTAAGACTCCATTTTTCTAAACCTTTATGTTAGAAGAATTACTTACAAATGGTTCTGCTTTAAAGTACACTGACACTGGCTTTGGCTACGGCCATGGTGTTTAAAAAGCCTCCTTAGGTTTCTGATGATACTCTATAGCAGCAGTCCTCCATCCTTTTGCCGCCAGGGACTCGTTTCATGGAAGACAGTTTTTCAGTTTTTCCACAGTCCAGGGATGGGAGTGGCTTTGAGATGATTCCAGTGCATTACATTTACTGTGCACTTTTCTTCTATTATTATTGCACATTTACATTTATATTATGATTACATAATGAAATAATTATACAACTCACCATAATGTAGAATCAGTGAGAGCCCTGAGCTTGTTTTCCTGCAACTAGATGGTCCCATCTGGGGACAATGGGAGACAGTCACCAATTATCAGGCATTAGATTCTCATAAGGAGCGTGCAACCTAGATCCCTCACATGCACAGTTCACAATACAGTTTGTGCTCCTATGAGACTCTAACACTGCTGCTGCTCTGATAGGAGGCAGAGCTCAGGTGATAATGCGAGTGATGAGGAGCAGCTGTAAATACAGAAGAACCTTCGCTCACTCACCTGCCATGCGCCTTCTGCTCTGCAGCCCTGTTCCTAACAGGCCACAGACTGGTATCAAAGTTTAGGGTCCCCTGCTCTATAGCATAGGCTTTGAAACGCCCATTAACTAAATCAGAGTAAACTTGCAAATATTTGCTACAGAAAATCTTGGCCCTTCCTCTAGGTTCAAGGAAGTGGGGTGGACGTCCATGTAAGCACCATTTTGTTTAGACTCTTCAACTTTCCTAAATGTCTACCAACTTCCACATCTCCCCAGCTGAATGCCAAAGACCATGGATTTGTCCTTAACCAGCCATGCAGACTGCCTGTCCACTGGATTCTTGTCAGGGTTTACATCTCTCAAGTTTTCTGCTTCCTAATATCTTCCACCAACGTGGACATGAAAGTGATATTCATGGAGGATTCGTTGAAGTGTACGCAGTGATTCCATTCCCTTAGTTCCCCGGATGAAGCCATTCCATTAGAGAGGCTCCTGTTTGACTCACACTGTGATAAGAAAGTAGATGAAGATTCTGCTCTGGGTTCCCTTTTAAAAGGATACACAATAGAAATTCCTCCAAATCATCAATTCGAGGACAACAAAATGTAATGTCTCCCCGAGCAACTTTTATTTCATGAATCCTGTGAGCACTGTACCTATCATATGTCGCCCTTTACCTTGGGCCCTAGGAAGGATCTTTGGTCTCTAATAAATCTAAGATCCATTTACAGTTTTTCTCTGCACCAATTTTACCATCTGAGCTTATTAGCCCTTCTTTTCTTTTGACCTTAATTTTCTCATTGCATTATTATTTATCAGCAGCCACCTCAAAATTTTTTTTGGTTAGCCAAGAATAAATAAGTAATCCCTGCTGCTTACAAGTACCCTCATACAGGTCTTTTTTGGTCTGTTTTTAGCATAGTCACTTTTTTTGTTCAAGTTTAATAAACTCCTCTATGTATTTTGTCGAGAACCTGCCAAAGCACCATCTGAAGCCCAGTATTTTAGCCATTACCCCTGTCTACGAGGGCAGCCTGGCTTAGATGACCTGAGTCCCGCAGTCCACAGGACAAGCTGGCTATTCACAGGACACTATTAGAGGTTATGAGGCCATCGGGACGTATTCATGGGGAAAGATCAACTGTCTCCCAGAGTAGGCCAAGGAGACGTCATTATTTAAGTTAAATGTTCAGGCGCTTGAGTTTAATATCCTTAAGTGTCAATGTAAACTTAGCATATTACTATGTAACATATTTTTACTTACAATATTTTATTGTGATTAACCAAGGCAAAAACAAAAACAAAAAAATTTAAGACTCTAAGAATTCACCAAGGCTCCATACACATAAATGTGTGTGTAGATAGATACTATGTTAGATATTTTTAATATAATCCTGATGGCATGTATACACTAAACAGTGTTTCATATAATGAGTATAATAAAATATTTTGGGTCTATAGATGTTTATTCAAGAAGAATGTCAGAAAAATAGCTGTATTAATTTTTAAAAGGAGGGACTGTATGAGAATGTTTATAAGATCTTATCCCAGTAATGGAAGCAGCCTTGAGTCCCATGAGTGCAACATCAGGACAAATCTAGCAAGTGTTTGATAAGAATATAAGGCTTCAAATGTCAGTTTCATCTGTGCAACAGCTTTATATATGAATTAAGCCTTAGCAAAAGAAAACAAATTTGGCTACTGCTCTCTAGTCTCTCTGTACCCTTTTGTCTCAAGGATACTGAGAACTTTCAAAAAGCCAGTGAACTTACCCAGTAAGGGATTTCTGGCATATTTCCAACTGGTCCAGCAAGTGCGGTAACAGCTGCCCCAGGGTCTCATCTCCAACACAGCACTGAACTACATTGGGAACTTCATGTGCCCGAGTCATGATCTTCACCCAAGATTTATCTATGTTAGAAAAGCGCTTGGCTTCCTATGAGAACAAGGTAACAAAGCACACTTAGATTTGGACACATCTGTGATCTCAAAGACGGAATATCTCACACTCCTCCAGCTGAGGCTAGAGTGTTAACCTGTCCAGATATCCAAGCTATGTATGCCTAACGTCACACACATTTTATTTAAGTTCTTATTGGGCTTTCTATGCCACATCATCCCCTTTATTTAGAATCCTTAGCTCAACCTAGGTACTCCCATAATGTTAAGTTAAAGCAAGATATGAATACAAAAGTAATAATACAATTCAAGAAAATATGAAAAGAAAGGACACATATTTCTTTTCATGGGTTATCTCTAAATTAAGTACAAATCCTATTTTTATATTTTCTACATTGAGCACTAGATTGTTTATGTAGAAAAAAATATTTAAAAGTAAAGATATAAAATTAATTCCAGTATAACCATAATATTGTAAAAACAATTTTTTAAAGGAAAATGCACAGATTATCTTGAGATAGCAGGAATCATATAAATTTTCTTCTTCATTTTTTTTAAAGACAGGGTCTCACTCTGTTGTCCAGGCTGGAGTGCAGTTGCTTAATCACAGCTCACTGCAGCCTCCATTTCCTGGGCTGAAGTGATTCTCCTACGTTAGCCTCTCCAGTATCTACAGGCATGTGCCACCATGCCTAGCTAAATTTTTAAAAAATTTTTTGTAGAGATGGGGTTTCACCATGTTGCCCAGACTGGTCTTGAACTCCTGGGCTCAAGCAGTCCTCCCACCTTGGCATCCCAAAGTGCTGGGATTACAGGCACAATCCACTGCACCCCACCCCCAATTTTCATTTTCTGCCTTAAAGCTTTCTGTATGTTATCAATGAGAAAATACTACCTAATATGAAACGAAGAAACTACACCTAGCACCTTAAATATTCTACACAAATATTTCTAAGTCCAATTTTAGATTCTTCTTCATCCATTAAGAGGGAAAACATGAGATTCCTGGGCAAGATGGCCGAATAGGAACAGCTCTGGTCTGCAGCTCCCAACAAGACCAATGCAGAAGGCAGGTGATTTCCTCATTTCCAACTGAGGTATCCAGCTCATCTCATTGGGACTGGTTAGACAGTGGGTGCAGCCCACGGAGGACAAGCCGAAGCAGGGTGGGATGCTACCTCACCCAGGAAGCACAAGGGGTCCGGGAACTCCCTCCCCTAGCCAAGAGAAGCCGTGAGGGATCGTGCAGTGAGGGATGGTGCTATCTGGCCCAGATACTATGCTTTTCCCATGGTCTTCACAACCTGCAGACCAGGAGATTCCCTCAGGTGCCTACACTACAAGGGCCCTGGGTTTCCAGCACAAAACTGGGCAGCTATTTGGGCAGATACCGAGCTAGCCACAGTTTTTTTATCATACCCCAGTGGCGCCTGAAACACCAGTGAGACAGAGCTGTTCAATTCCCTGGGAAGGGGGCTGAAGCCAGGGAGCCAAGCGGTCTTGCTCAGCAGATCCCACCCCCACAGAGCCCAGCTAGCTAAGATCCACTGGCTTGAAATTCTTGCTGCCAGCACAGCAGTCTGAAGTCAACCTGGGACTCCCAAGCTTGGTGTGGAGAGGGGTGTCTGCCATTACTGAGGCTTGAGTAGGCTGCTTTCCTCTCACAGTGTAAACAAAGCTGCTGGGAAGTTCAGACTGGGCAGAGCCCACCACAGCACTATAGCCAGACTGCCTCTCTAGATTCCTCCTCTCTGTGAAGGGCATCTCTGAAAGAAAGGCAGCAGCCCCAGTAAAGGGCTTATAGATCAAACTCCCATCTCCCTAGAGAGTACCCAGGGGAAGGGGTGGCTGTGGGTGCATCTTCAGCAGACTTAAACATTCCTGCCTGCCAGCTCTGAAGAGAGCAGATGATCTCCCAGCACAGCACCCAAGCTCTGCTAAGGGACAGACTGTCTCCTTAAGTGGGTCCCTGACACTGTGCCTCTGGATGGGGAGACACCACCCAGCAGGGGTTAACAGACACCTCATAAAGAGCTCTGGCTGGCATCTGGTGGGTGCCCCTCTGAGACAAAGCATCCAGAGGAAGGAGCAGGCAGCAATCTTCGCTGTTTTTCAGCCTCTGCTGGTGATAACCCAGGCAAACAGGGTCTGGAGTGGACCACCAGCAAACTCAGCAGACCTACAGCATAGGGGCCCAACTGCTAGAAGGGAAACTAACAAATAGGATGCAAGAGCATCAACAAAAAAAACCACCACACAAAAACTCCAACAGATGGTCACCAGAGGAAAGACCAAAGGTAGATAAATCCATGAAGATGCAGAAAACCCAGCACAAAAAGGCTGAAAATTCCAAAAAACAGAAGGTGTCTTGTCCTCCAAAGGATCACAACTCTTCACCAGCAAGGGAACAACCTAGATGAAGAATGACTAATGCATTAACAGAAGTAGGCTTCGGAATGTGGGTAATAACCAACTCCTCTCAGCCAAAGGAGCATGTTCTAACCCAATGCAGGAAAGCTAAGAATCTTGACAAAAGATTAGAGGAATTGCTAACTAGAATAACCAGACCTGATGGAGCTGATGAACACAGAATGAGAACTTCATGAAGCATATGCAAGTATCAACAGCCAAATTGATCAAGTAGAAGAAAAAATATCAGAGATTGAAGATCAGCTTAATGAAATAAAGCATGAAGAGAAGATTAGAGAAAAAAGAATGAAAAGGAATGAACAAAGCCTCCAAGAAATAAGGGACTGTGTTTAATTGGTGTATCTGAAAGTGATGGGGAACATGGAACCAAGTTGAAAACATTCTTCAGGATATTATCTAGGAGAACTTTCCTAACCTAGCAAGACAAGCCAACATTCAAATTCAGGAAATACAGAAAATCCCACAAAGATACTCCTCAAGAAAAGCAAAGCCAAGACACATAATCGTCAGATTCACCAAGGTTGAAATGAAGGAAAAAATGTTAAGGGCAGCCAGAGAGATAGGTCAGATTACTCACAAACAGAAGCCCATCAGGCTAACAGCACATCTCTCTACAGAAACCCTAAAAGTCAGAAGACAGTGGGGGCCAATATTCAACATTCTTAAAGAAAAGAATTTTCAACCCAGAATTTCATATCCAGCCAAACTAAGCTTCATAAGTGAAGAAGAAATAAAATTCTTTACAGACAAACAAATGCCAAGGGATTTTGCCACCACCAGGCCTGCCTTACAAGAGCTCCTGAAGGAAGCACTAAATATGGAAAGGAAAAACCGATACCAGCCACTGCAAAAACAAACCAAATTGTAAAGACCATCGACACTATGAAGAAATTGTATCAACTAATAGGCAAAATAACCAGCGAGCATCATAATGACAGGATCAAATTCACAAATAACAATATCGTAAACAGGCTAAATGCCTCAGTTAAAAGACACAGACTGGCAAATTTAACAAAGAATCGAGACCCATTGGTGTGCTGTATTCAGGAGACCCATCTCATGTGCAAAGACACACATAGGCTCAAAATAAATGGATGGAGGAATATTTACCAAGCAAATGGAAAGCAAACAGTAGCAGGGATTGCAATCCTAGTCTCTGATCAAACAGACTTTAAACCAACAAAGATCAAAAAAGACCAAAAAAAAGGGGCATTACATAATGGTAAACAGATCAATGCAACAAGAAGAGCTAACTATCCTAAATATATATATACCCAATACAAGAGCACCCAGATTCATAAATGCAAGTTTTTAGAGACCTACAAAGATACTTAGACTCTCACACAATAATAGTGGGAGACTTTAACACCCCACTGTCAATGTTAGACAGATCAACGAGTCAGAAAATTAACAAAGGATGTTCAAAAAAAAAAAAGCCCAGGACCAGATGGATTCACAGCCAAATTCTACCATGGGTACAAAGAGCAACTGGTACCATTCCTCCTAAAACTATTCCAAACAATAGAAAAAGAGGTACTCCTCCCTAACTGATTTTATGAGGCCAGCATCATCCTGATACCAAAACCTGGCAAAGACACAATAAAAAAAATTTTCAGGCCAATATCCCTGATGAACACTGATGTGAAAATCCTCAATAAAACACTGGGAAACTGAAATCACTTATTAAAAAGCTTATCCATCACAATCAAGTAGGCTTCATCCCTGGGATGCAAGGCTGGTTCAACATACGCAAATCAATAAATGTAATCTGTCACATAAACAGAATCAAAAAAACCATAAAAACCACATGACTGTCTCAACAGAGTCAGAAAAGGCCTTCAATAAAACTCAACACCCCTTCATGCTAAAAAGACTCAATAAACCAGGTATTGATGGAACATATCTCAAAATAATAAGACCTACTTATGACAAATCCACAGCCAATATCATACTGAATGGGCAAAAGCTAGAAGCATTCCCTTTGAAAACCAGCACAAGAAAAGGATAACCTCTCTCACCCATTCCTATTCAACAAAGTATTAGAAGTTCTGGCCAGTGAAATCAGGCAAGAGAAAGAAATAAAGGATATTCGAATAGGAAGAGAGGAAGTCAAATTATCTCTATTTGCAAATAACATGATTATATATTTAGAAACCCCATGGTCTCAGCCCAAAAACTCCTTAAGCTGATAAGCAACTTCAGGATATTTTCATGATACAAAAATCAATGTGCAAAAATCACAAGCATTCCTATATACCAATAATAGACTAACAGAGAGCCAAATCATGAGTGAACTCCCATTCACAATTGCTACAAAGAGACTAAAATACCTAGGAATACAACTAACAAGGGATGTGAAGGACCTTTTCAAGGAGAACTACAAACCACTGCTCAAGGAAACAAGAGAGGACAAAAACAAATGGAAAAGCATTCCATGCTCATGGATAGGAAGAATCAATATTATAAAAATGGCTATACTTCTCAAAATAACTTACAGATTCAATGCTATTCCCATCAAGCTACCATTGACTTTCTTCACAGAAATAGAAAAAACTACTTCAAATTTCATATGGAACCAAAAAAGAGCCCACATAGCCAAGACAATCCTAAGCAAAAAGAACAAAGGGAGGCATCACACTACCTGACTCAAACTATACTACAAGGTGACAGTAACCAAAACAGCCTGGTACTGGTACCTAAACAGATATATAGACCAATGGAACAGAGCAGCGCCCTCAGAAATAACATCACACACCTACAACCAACTGAGACCTTTGACAAGCCAGACGAAAACAAGCAATAGGGAAAGAATTCCCTATTTAATAAATGGTGTTAGGAAAATTGGCTAGCCATGTGCAGAAAGCTGAAACTGAACCCCTTCTTTATACCTTGTACAAAAATTAACTCAATATAGACTAAAGATTTAAACATAAGACCTAAAACCATAAAAACCCTAGAAGAAAACCTAGGCAATACCATTCAGGACATAGGCATGGACAAAGACT
>CAUYLG010008457.1:0-39378 GCA_963573385.1 Cacajao melanocephalus | reverse complement strand
CTTTGCCTCCCAGGTTCAAGTGATTCTCCTGCCTCAGCCTTCCGAGTTGCTGGGATTACAGGGATGCACCACCACACCCGGCTAAGTTTTGTACTTTTTAGAGACAGGGTTTCACCATGTTAGCCAGGCTGGTCTCAAACTCCTGACCTCAAGTGATCCCCACCACCACCCCTGCAACCTCAGCCTCCAAAATGCTGTGAATACAGGCGTGAGCCACCACGCCCGGCCTCCAGCACGCCTTTCCATGCTCCCCCTACCCCATAAATCCAGTCCCCTCTGGCCAGGACTGAGGGGCTGCCTCTCTGTGCCCCAGGCAAGCTGCACTCATGGCACCTCCAAGCGAAGAAACTCCCCTGATCCCTCAGCGTTCCTGCAGCCTCTTGTCCACGGAAGCTGGTGCCTTGCATGTGCTGCTGCCCGCTAGGGGCCCAGGGCCTCCCCAGCGCCTGTCTTTCTCCTACGGGGACCACTTGGCTGAGGATCTGTGTGTGCAGGCTGCCAAGGCCAGCGGTGAGTGCATCCCTAGAAAATTGGGCCAGAGGGAAAGATAGGGCTGTGTGGAGCCAAGATTGGGAGCTGGAATAGATGCCTACAGAAATCAGCATTGGAGCTGGGGCTTTGAGGGATGAGGAGGAGTTTGGCAATGGAGAAGGGTGTGAAAGGTGGGCTTTTGAGGCAGAGGAAATGGTCTGTGCAAAATCTGAAAGGCGTGACCCGCACATGAAGGGACAGCTGGTCATCCCTTGTGGTATGGAAGGGATCTGGATGGTTGGGTATGAGCCTGGCATTCCTGCGGGGCTCAGGTGAGGTGACTCGGGAGGGTGCTGATGGAACCGCCTCCTGTAGGCGTCCTGCCTGTGTACCACTCCCTCTTTGCTCTGGCCACTGAAGACCTGTCCTGCTGGTTCCCCCCAAGCCACATCTTCTCCGTGGAGGATGCCACCGCCCATGTCCTGTGCTACAGGATTCGGTAGGAAGTGCGCCCCCAAACCCCAGGGATTGTACAATGTTATCATCTCCTTGCATTTCGAGATGCCCACACCCCCATCCCAGGGAGGACATGATCACTACCCATTTCTCAGATGAGGAAACAGACCAGAGAGGGTGGGCCACTTGCCCAAGGTCACACAGCAAGTTAAAGGTACAAGCTGGGCTCTGTGAGTCCCCTGCAGAATCTGCCCCCCCCACCGCCTCCACTATACTGTCACTCCTACTGAGGCTAGGTTTCACTTTCAACCCAGGGTTCTTTCCCCCCTCACAGCTTTTACTTTCCCAATTGGTTTGGGCTGGAGAAGTGCCACCGCTTCGGGCTGCGAAAGGATTTGGCCAGCGCTGTCCTTGACCTGCCAGTCCTGGAGCACCTCTTTGCCCAGGTGGGTTCTGCCTTGGGTTTGGCCCAGGGGGTTGGGCATTCGAGGGGCAACATCAGGGCTGGCTTGCAATCGGGTGGGACCTCGTCTGACCCTCCCTATGGCAGTCCAGGGGTGCGGGTCAGCACAGGATCAGGGGTTCTGCAGGTTAACATCAGGGCTTGAAGTTGGGTGGCCTTAGCTAATGCTCCCTGTGGGGTGCCCCCAGCACCGCAGTGACCTGGTGAGTGGGCGCCTCCCTGTGGGTCTCAGCCTCAAGGAGCAGGGTGAGTGTCTCAGCCTGGCCGTGCTGGACCTGGCCCGGATGGCGAGAGAGCAGGCCCAGCGGCCAGGAGAACTGCCGAAGACTGTCAGGTGAGAGCCACCAGGCTGTGGGGACCGCCTCTGCTTGAGAGTGAGCCACGTGGGCTCCATCCGGTGCCGGGCTCCCACCATGCAGCTCCCCTTCAATCTTTCAGGGTGTTCCTATGACCCAGGGCCTCCCATGAACCCAGCCCTCCCCACCCCCAGGCTCCAGCTGAACAGACACCCGACCTTCCCCAGCTAAAAGGCGTGTGGGGTCCCTGTCCGACCTGTGGGCACCAGTGGCCCTCCCCTACTCTGAGGTCCAGTCCCCATACCTACCCCAGAATGAGAGTCCTTATGTGCCTCGTGCCCCAACTGCGGCCGCACCCCAGCCCCTGGGCTAAAGCCTGGGTTTGTGTGTGTCCCCGCGGGGACCCCTCCCCACGCTAAGGGCCGGCTCCCTCCCCTCCAACCTCCGCAGCTACAAGGCCTGCCTACCCCCCAGCCTGCGCGACCTGATCCAAGGCCTGAGCTTCGTGACGCGGAGGCGTATTCGGAGGACCGTGCGCAGGGCCCTGCGCCGCGTGGCCTCCTGCCAGGCCGACAGGCAGTCGCTCATGGCCAAGTACATCATGGACCTGGAACGGCTGAATCCGGCCGGGGCCGCCGAGACCTTCCACGTGGGCCTCCCCGGGGGCCCTGATGGACAGGACGGGCTGGGGCTGCTCCGCGTGGCAGGTGACCGCGGCCTCGCCTGGAGCCCTGGAGGACAGGAGGTGAGGGCCGACCGCGCTGGGCGGGGCTGATGGGGGCGGGGCTAGGAAGGGGCCGCAGAGTGGGCGGGGATGTGGGGCGGAGCCAAAGCGAAAGCGTCGGGGAAGTGGGCGAGGCTTAAGGAGGGGCGGGGCTTCGGAAGGGAGGAGACTACCGGAGTGGGAGGGGCAAGCCAGTGAAGGGTGGGGCTGAGCGACGCGGGAATGAAAATGGGAGGGGCTGAGGAGAGGAGTGGGTGGGTGGGCGCGGGAACGAGGGAGTGAGGCTCCGAGAGCTGGGAGGCTGCGAAGCGGGGCAGAGATCGAGGAGCGGGGCACTGGCAGAGAGAGGGAAGCGGGGATTGGCAGGGGGTGGGTGGGAGATGTTGGGGGATGGGCAGGAGAGGGGTTGAGAGGCGTGGGGTTGATAGGAGGGGGCGGGATTTGGCGGGGTTGAGTGGGAAAGGGGTAGAGAAGGAGATGACGTGGCTGGGTGCTCCGGCTCGTGGGCATAGGTTGGTGGGGTACAGCAGGGTCCCCACCTCTATCCTTCTCTCCTTCCCAGGACCTCCAGCCCTTCTGCGACTTTCCAGAAATCGTAGACATTAGCATCAAGCAGGCCCCGCGCGCTGGCCCAGCCGGGGAGCACCGTCTGGTAACTGTCACCAGGACAGACAATCAGATTTTGGTGGGTGCAGGCTCCCCTCCCCTCCAGCCTTACCCCGAGGGCGGGACCGGCACCCTCGGGCTGCAGTGGGCTCTGACGCTCGTCCCTCGCAGGAGGCCGAGTTCCCGGGGCTGCCCGAGGCGCTGTCCTTTGTGGCGCTCGTGGACGGCTACTTCCGGCTGACCACGGACTCCCAGCACTTCTTCTGCAAGGAGGTGGCACCGCCGAGGCTGCTGGAGGAGGTGGCCGAGCAGTGCCACGGCCCCATCACGTAAGGACCTGCCCTCTATTCCCACCTCCGCGGCCACGCAGGTCCCCTCCCCTTCTCCTCGCCTCGGCGGCCTCACCTTCCAGGAGCCCTGGACAGGGACCAAGTGCCCACACCAGACTAGCTGCACAATCAGCCTCGGTGAAGCTGGAGTCTCCCTTCTGCTCTGCAGGGCAACCACTACTCTCTCTCAGACCCCAGGGCCATTTTCTGGAGACGGACAAGTCACCCACCTTCACCTGCAGGCTCTTGTTTAATCTCCCAGGAAGGGCGGCCATAGTGGTGCACGCCTGCAATCCCAGGGCTTTGAGGGGTCAAGGCAGGAGGACTGTTGAACTCAGGAGCTGGAGGCCAGTCTAGGTGACAAGAGAGACCCCATCTCTACAAAAAAAAGAGAAACAAATAGCTGGGTGTGGTGGTTGGCCTGTAGTCCCAGAGACTCTGGAGGCTGAGGCAGGAGGATCACTTGAGCCCAGCAGTTGGAGGCTGCAGTGAGCTGAGATTGCACTGCAGCCTGGGGAACCAAGCAAGAGCCTCTCTCTATTTTTAAAAAAATCTCCCAGGAAGAGGCCAAGACTTATGGCTGATTTGATAAATGGGGGGAGGGTGTCACCTGGCAAAGATCCCAGGGCTACAGAGGTACCTGAATTTGAACCCAGGTCTCTGTCTCCTGTCTCTGACTCTCCTCCCCCTTCCCTCTCACCTTTCCCCACAGTCTGGACTTTGCCATCAACAAGCTTAAGACTGGGGGCTCACTTCCTGGCTCCTATGTTCTCCGCCGCAGCCCCCAGGACTTTGACAGCTTCCTCCTCACTGTTTGTGTTCAGGTCGGTCTACTGCTAGGGTGGGTAGTGGAGGGCTTCCTGGAGGAGGTGACGTTTGAGTTGAGATCTAAAAGATCAGTCGGCATTTGGTTTCTGAAGAATAGGAGGGAAAAGTCAGTCCCAGTGAAGAGAACAGCATATGCAAAGGTCTAGAGACTGGAATGAGTTTGTGGTGCTTTAGGAAGAAGACTGAGGCTAGGCATGGTGGCTCAGACCTGTAATCCTGGCACTTTGGGAAGGCCAAGGTGGGTACATCATCTGAGGTCAGGAGTTCGAGACCAGCCTGGCCAGTGTGGTGAAACCCTGTCTCTACTACAAATACAAAAATTCGCTGAATGTGGTGGTGCAGGCCTGTAATCCCAGGTACTTGGGAGGCTGAGGCAGGAGAATCACTTGAACCTGGGAGATGAAGATTTCAGTGAGCAGAGATTGCACCATGGCACTGCAGCCTGGGGTAACAGAGTGAGACTCTGTCAAAGGAAGAAGGAAAAAAAGAAAGAGAGAGAGAGAAAGAAAGAAATGAAAGAAGAAAGAAAAGAAAGAAAGGAGGGAGGGAGAAAATAGAAAGGAGGAAGGGAGGGAAGGAGGGAAGAAGGAAAGAGAGAGAAAGGAAGGAAGGAAGGAAGGGAGAGAAGGAGGGAGAGCGCTGCCCACTCCCACTCAGGGACCATTCACTCTTCTCTGCAGACCCCCCTCGGTCCTGATTATAAGGGCTGCCTCATCCGGCGCAGCCCCCCAGGATCCTTCTTTCTGGTTGGCCTTGGCCAACCCTACAGCAGTCTTCGAGAGCTCCTGGCAACCTGCTGGGATGGAGGGCTGCACGTAGACGGGGTCCCAGTGACCCTCACTTCCTGCTGCATCCCCAGACCCAAAGGTGAGCCCTCTCCTCCCCTGAAATGAGTGGCTGACCTGGGACCCTGGCTTTCTATGTCTGTGACAGCTCCTGTGTGGGTGGCAAGTGGCAGAAACTGCAGGTCAAGGTGGGTTAGGGAAGAAAAGGTGATTTATTGGCTCAGCAGTTAGAGATAAATAACCTTCAGGTCTGGCTTGATCTAGGTATAGCTAGATTTGAGCCATGTCATCTGCACCTAGTCTCTCTCCATCTCTCAGCTCTTTGTCTGGGTGAATTTCACTTAGACAAACCCCTCTGATGGGACAACTCTGAGATGTGAGTTCTTCAGAGTCTCCCAGAATCTCTAGTAGAACTGAGCCCTGGTTGTTCACATTGTCCACAGTACTATCTGCTCAGTAAAGCCCCTGCAGGGCTCCTCCCTTCCCTGTCTCTCATCCCAAATCCCTATGGGGACTTTCTGGATCTCCCTCCCTCCCTCCCTTCTCTCACTCCATTTTTTTTGATGGAGTTTCGCTCTTGTTGCCCAGGCTGGAGTGCAATGGCGCGCTCTCCACTCACTGTGACCTTGGCCTCCCAGGCTCAAGCCATTCTCTTGTCTCAGCCTGCCGAGTAGCTGGGATTATAGGCATGTGCCACCGTGCCCGGCTAGTTTTGTATTTTTAAGTAGAGACAGAGTTTCTCCATGTTGGACAGGCTGGTCTTGAACTCCCAACCTCAGGTGATCCACCCATCTCGGCCTCCCAAAGTGCTGGGATTACAGGCGTGAGCCACTGCACCCAGCCTCTTCTGGATCTCCTTTCAAATAAATCATGTGCCAGCCAGGTGTGGTGACTCATGCCTGTAATCCTAGCACTTTGGGAGGCTGAGTCAGAGGGATCACTTGAGGTCAGGAGTTTGAGACCAGCGTGGCCAATATGGTGAAATTACATCTCTACTAAAAATACAAAAATTAGCTGGGCGTGGTGGTGCACACCTGTAATCCCAGCTACTCAGGAGGCTGAGGCAGGAGAATCACTTGAACCTGGGAGGTGGAGGTTGCAGTGAGCCGAGATCGCACCACTGCACTCCAGCCTGGGCAGCAGAGGGAGACTCATAAAAGAAAAAAAATTATCAGTGCGTGGTGGCACACACCTGTAGTCCCAGCTACTGGGGAGGCTAAGGCAGGAGAATCACTTGAACCTCAGAGGTGGAGGTTTCAGTGAGCAGAGATCACATCACTGCCCTCCAGCCTGGATGACAGAGCAAGACTCGATCTCAACAACAGCAATGACAACAGAAAACAAATAAACCACGTGCCCTGCAGTCTTCATCTCAGGGTTGCCTTCTAGGGTGTACCCCAAACTAAGGAGTGCAATGGCGCCATCTCGGCTCACTGCAACCTCTGATTCCACCTCTGATTTCTGGTTTTTCTTGGGGACGTTTCAGCTCTGATTTCTGGTGTCTCTCCCTCATTCTATCCCCGTAGAAAAGTCCAACCTGATTGTGGTCCGGAGAGGTCGCAGCCCCCCCACGTCCTCCCTGGTTCAGCCCCAATCCCAATGCCAGCTGAGTCAGATGACATTTCACAAGATCCCCGCGGACAGCCTGGAGTGGGTAAGGGGCCCTGGGAAATGGGGTGATACCTCAGTCTGGGGTCCAGAGACTCAGATGTGTGGCCTTGGGCCATGTGCTGGAACTTTCTTTTGCCTCGGTTTTCTCATCTGTAAAATGGGGCCAGTAGTGGTGTCTCAGGTGGGCCAGGATCCTGCAGGAACCCTCACTGGGCCCTTCTGCTGTCCCATCACCATCCAGCATGAGAACCTGGGCCATGGGTCCTTCACCAAGATTTACCGGGGCTGTCGCCATGAGGCAGTGGATGGGGAGGCCCGAAAGACAGAGGTGCTGCTGAAGGTGATGAATGCCAAACACAAGAACTGCATGGAGGTGAGCAGGGTGGGGACCAGACCTTCGGAGGCAGGGCTGGCTGGAGAGGGGGTCATGGACACAGAGAAATTTAAAAACGCACAGGGCCTGGGCGCGGTGGCTCATGCCTGTAATCACAGCACTTTGGGAGGCTGAGGCAGGAGGATGGTTTGAAGCCAGGAGTTCCAGAACAGCCTAGGTCACAACGCGAGACCTCGTCTCTACAAAAATTTTAAAAAATTAGGCAGGTGTGGTGGCACGCGCCTGTAGTCCCAGCTACTTGGGAGGCTGAGGCGGGAGGATCACTTAAGCACAGGGGTTTGAGGCTGCAGGGAGCTTTGATCATGCCACTGCACTCCAGCCTGGGCAACAAAGGGAGACCCCGCCTCTAAAAAACAAAACAGGCCATGTGCGATCACTCACACCTGTAACCCCAGCACTTTGGGAGGCGGACGTGGGAGGATCACTTGAGGCCAGGAGTTGGAGACCACCCTGGCCAACATGGCAAAACCCCCTCTGTACTAAAACAAAAATTAGCCTGGTGTGGTGGTGGTTTGCACCTGTAGTCCCGGCTGCTCGGGATGCTGAGGCAGGAGAATCACTTGAACCCAGGAAGCAGAGGTTGCAGTGAGCCTAGATCATGCCACTGCCCTCCAGCCTGGCGACAGAGCGAGACTCCATCTCAATAATAATAATATTAATATTAATAAATAAATAAAGGTAGACTATAGTGAGAACTTCCATCCTGTATCAGAAAATTTAGTGACCTGGCGCGGTGGCTCACGCCTGTAATCCCAGCACTTTGGGAGGCTGAGGCAGGCAGATCACCTGAGGTCAGGAGTTCGAGACCAGCCTGGCCAACATGGAGAAACCCCGTCTCTACTAAAAATACAAAATTAGCTGGGCATGATGGCGCGTGCCTGTAATCCCCGCTACTCGGAGATGTGCCCTGGAGTCTTCATCTCAGGGTCAGCTTCTAGAGGGGGACCCCAAACTAAGGCAGGAGTGCAATGGCGTGATCTCAGCTCTCTGCAACCTCTGATTTCAGGCTGAGGCAGGAGAATCACTTGAACCTGGGAGGAGGAGGTTGCGGTGAGCCAAGATCGGGCCATTGCACTCCAGCCTGGGCAACAAGAGCGAAACTCCCTCTCAAAAAAAAAAAAAAGAAAAGAAAAAAGAAAAGCATCATGGTAGTGTTATATGTACTAATGGCAGACTCCAGGGCCAAAGGTAACCTGTGGGCAGGTTTTCACCTAAGGCAGCTTTGTGAGCACAAAATTTGGGATCGTTGGAGTGGAAAGAACCCACGTATCTTCTCTCCCTTCCCACCTTCCCCAGTCATTCCTGGAAGCAGCGAGCTTGATGAGCCAAGTGTCGTACCGGCATCTCGTGTTACTGCACGGCGTGTGCATGGCTGGAGACAGTGAGACCCCCCCCACCCCTGCCTCACCCGAGTCCAGGCTGTCCTTCCCACCTCTGTTCTGAGCCTCCGTATGACAGCACCAGCAACGTGCTGGACCACCCGAGATGGGGGCCGTGTCCATTACCCTTTACTCATCATCACTCCTTGGAAAGCAGTTCCAGGTTTCCACCCTTGCCCAGCCCCAGAATGGTCTGAAGTCAGACAAAACTGGCTTTCCAATCTCTGCAGCTTTGTACGTGACCTTTCTGAGCTTTGGTTTCATTGGTTGGGAGTCCGGGATGGGCTGGGAGCTGGGCGCAGAGCCTAGTATGTGACAGGCAGGGCGTGATGAGTTGTGAGGAGGGCAGCTTGGGGCATTGTGGGTGGTCAGAGAGGCTGCTGGGCCAGCCTGGGGGTCGGGCAATGCTGTGGGTAGACAGAGATGCATTCTAACCTGGCAAGACAAGGGCAAGTGTGAATTAGGAAAGGAAGGGGTGTTCTAGGCAGAGGACGCAGAACATACAAAGGGTTAGAAGTGAGATACAGAGGTTGGGCACAGTGGGTCACGCCTGTAATTGAAAAGCGGAGGCAGGCGGATCACCTGAGATCAGGAGTTCAAGACCAGCCTGGCCAGCATGGCGAGACTCGTCTCTACTAAAAATGCAAACTTAGCCGGGTGTGGTGGTACGTGCTATAGTTCCAGCTGCTTGGGAGGCTAAGGCAGGAAAATGCTTGAGCCTGGGATAGCGCAGTGAGCCAAGTTGCGAGATAGTTGCAGTCAGATAGTTGCACTGAGCCAAGATAGCGCCACTCCACTCCAGCCTGGGCAACAGAGTGAGACTCGGTCTCAAAAGAAACAAAAAGAAAAAGAAAGGAAAGGAAAGGCAGAAAGAGAAAGGAGAGAGAGAGAGAAGGAAAGAAAAAAGAAAGAAAGGAAGGAAGGAAAGAAAGAAAAAAAGAAAGGACGGAAGGAAAGAAAAAAGAAACAGGGCTTGACACCTTCCAGAAACTCCAGGCAAATCGTTCAGAGCTGGAGGTGGGAGTAGAGGTGAGCATGGTATGAACAGAGGCAGCAGGGGAGGGAACAGACAGAGATGAGAGTTCGAGAGACCCTGAGAGCCAGGAGGTTGGCAGAACGTCCTCAACACAAGTGCAGTTCGGCCTCCCAACCCTGCCTCTCCCTGCTGCCAACCAGGCATCATGGTGCAGGAATTTGTACACCTGGGGGCCATAGACACGTATCTGCGCAAGCGTGGCCACCTGGTGCCAGCCAGCTGGAAGCTACAGGTGGTCAAACAGCTGGCCTATGCCCTCAACTATCTGGTGAGTGCTCCTCTGCCTGCTCCACTCTCCATTCCCTGGGAAGGCTTTCTCTGGGGAATTGGGAGTGGGCTCTGTAATATGCATAGGAGTTTGGTAAGGGTTCGAGGGGAGGGCATTTTAGAATGAGGTTGTGAGAACACTAGAAGGGAACAAGTCATTCACGCATGTCAGGAGGTGTAGTGAATGATGAGGCTAGGCAGGGGGGAAGGCTTTTTAGAAGAAGGGACATTGGAGATGGGGCCTTGAAGGTTGAGTAGAAGTTCATCAAGAAAAGAAAGGAAGGCAGGTGCATCAGGCTGAAGGAACAGCCTAGGTAAAGGCCTGCAGGCTAGATAGTGTATTGCACTCTGGGGTGCAATATCAGGCAGTTATGGGTCCCATCAGGCAGTTCAGTTGGCAGGAGACCAGGGGGCCAGCGTGGAAGAGAAGTTCACGGGCAGCTTGAACAAGGGCCTTGATTGCTGGGCTAAGGCGCTTTCACTTTGTGTCAAAGGCACTGGGGAGCCACAGGATGGGTTTGAGAAGGGGAGGGACACAGCCAGGTCAGTGTAGGGGGTAAACTAAAGGGGCAAGACAGGATATCAGGAATCAGGGATGATGCTGGAGCATGTCTGGGCAGTACCAAGTGGGTTTTGAAGGATGTATATGAGTTTGCCAAACAGACTCTTCCTTCATCAAACCCTCCCTGGCATTTCCCTATGCCTGGCCCCCTTAGGAGGACAAAGGCCTCCCCCACGGCAATGTCTCTGCCCGGAAGGTGCTCCTGGCTCGGGATGGGGGTGATGGGAGCCCGCCCTTCATCAAGCTGAGTGACCCTGGGGTCAGCCCCACTGTGCTAGGCCTGGAGAGTAAGTTCCTGGAGGTGGGGGAGGGAGGGGCTGAGCGGGGCAAGGAAGTGGGTCCCTCATCGCACTTCCATTCCCTCAGTGCTCACCGACAGGATTCCCTGGGTGGCCCCCGAGTGCCTCCGAGAGGCCCAGACACTTAGCTTGGAAGCTGACAAATGGGGCTTCGGCGCCACCGTCTGGGAGGTGTTTAGTGGCGTCACCATGCCCATCAGCGCCCTGGATCCCGCTAAGGTCAGAGCCCCTCGCCTGCCATCGGTCACTGAGCCCCCACTGTGACAGAAGGGCAGGCCGATATCCAGTCTGGGAGGTTGGGGATGACCGACCCCTCCTCTCACCCTCAGAAACTCCAGTTTTATGAGGACCGGCAGCGGCTGCCGGCCCCCAAGTGGACAGAGTTGGCCCTGCTCATTCAGCAGTGCATGGACTATGAGCCCGTCCAGAGACCCTCCTTTCGAGCCATCATCCGTGACCTCAACAGCCTCATCTCTGCAGGTGCCCGCTGGGCCTGGCTGGGTGGGAAGAGCTGTGACGTCATGGGTAGGGCTAGGCTTGGTCTTGCTGTGTTGCCCAGGCTGGTCTTGAATTACCAGCTCAAGCAATCCTCCTGCCTCAGTCTCTCAAGTAGGTGGGATTACAGGCACAGAGAACCACGCCCCATGCGATACTTAGTCCTCATTCAGTGCGGGTGTCCAGGCCCACAGGAACCTCTCACTTTGTGTCTCCACCTACCTCAGGCCTTGGGTCCCTGTTGGATCCTCTGCAGATAAAAGAGAGAGTGTGGAGGGTCCCATGTTAGGTTTCCATGGGCCAGGACTGGCGGGGCACCCAGCACATCTCGTCCATCAGCCCGAGCGCAATCATGTGGCCACATTTCACAGCGGTGGAATGAGGGAAATGAGTTCTCATTATGCCCTCCGTCTTTGTAGCCATGGGGAGTTGCACAGGGTGTGTACTGCACAAAGAGGCTTCCTTTGCCTGGGACGGAGTGGGGGACACCTTTTTCCAGTCTCCACAAGGTAGACTTTGGCTTGCAATGGCCCTGCCATATGCACAGAGAGGGTCAATATGCAGATGGAGGTTGCACAGCAAGTCAGCTCAGGAGTGGGGCCGAGGATGAGAAGCGCTGCTCACCACTGGCTGTGCCCCCGCCCCAGATTATGAGCTCCTCTCAGACCCCACACCTGGTGCCCTGGCACCTCGTGATGGGCTGTGGAATGGTACCCAGCTCTATGCCTGCCAAGACCCCACGATCTTTGAGGAGAGACACCTCAAGTACATCTCACAGCTGGGCAAGGTAAGGTGGGCAGGGCCGGGGTGGGTTGGAGAGTGCGGGGCAGCATCCGGGCGCCTGGACACCAGCCCCACTATTCCCCAGGGCAACTTTGGCAGCGTGGAGCTGTGCCGCTATGACCCACTAGGCGACAACACGGGTGCCCTGGTGGCCGTGAAGCAGCTGCAGCACAGCGGGCCAGACCAGCAGAGGGACTTCCAGCGGGAGATCCAGATCCTCAAAGCACTACACAGTGACTTCATTGTCAAGTACCGTGGTGTCAGCTATGGCCCGGGTGAGCCAGCTCCTGGATGAGTGAACCAAGACATATGGGTGCTTTCCAAAGCGCACATTCTTACTCTCCTGCGTGATTACTGATCCAGATTCTCATGGGTCACAGGTTTGAATCCTGACCCTACCTCTTACCAACTGTGTAACCTTGACTTTTCTGAGTCACAGTTTCTCCAGCTGAAAAATGGGTCGTTATGATATTTACTTGTTTTTTGTTTTTGAGACGGAGTCTCACTCTGACACCCAGGCTGGAGTGCAGTTGTGCAATCTCGGCTCACTGCAACCTCTGCCTCCCGGGTTCAAATGATTCTCTTAAGCCTCCTGAGTAGCTCAAATTATAGGAGCATGCCAGCACACCCGGCTAATTTTTGTGTTTTTAGTAGAGATGGGTCTTCACCATGTTGGCCAGGCTGGTCTTGAACTCCTGACCTCAAGTGAGGCTCCCAAAGTGTTGGGATTACAAGCGTGAGCCACCATGCCTGGCCGTGATAGAGAAACAAATCAATGCATGTGGTAGAAGGTACTCAAGAGATATTAGCAATGTGTCATTGTCGTGGTTTCCATGTCACAGCAAAACTGAGGTCTAGAGGGACACGAGGTTCCACTGTGAAAGGGGGGAAAATGGGAGGAGGAGCGGGGCTGGGCCCTGTTGTGATAGCTCTTGCGTCCTCCAGGCCGCCAGAGCCTGCGGCTGGTCATGGAGTACCTGCCCAGCGGCTGCCTGCGCGACTTCCTGCAGCGGCATCGCGCTCATCTCGTTGCCAGCCGGCTCCTCCTCTACGCCTCGCAGATCTGCAAGGTGCGAGGGAGCGCCCCGGGACCTGTGGGGACTCAGCTGGCTCGGCCTGGGCAGGGGTCTGCGTAGAGGTCGCGATGAAGGCTGAGGAGTGAAGTTTGGGGTCCAGGTCTCGGGGTGGTGGGATTGACTTGGCTCAGGATCAGAACTGCAGTGAAGGATGGCTCGTGGGTAGGGTTAGGCTTGGGGTCTGGGTTAGGATTAGAGCCTAGGTCAGGCTTGGGATACCTGCCGGGTTATCCTGGGGTCCTCTCTGCACGCTCACCCCGCCGGTCCGTCCTCAGGGCATGGAGTACCTGGGCTCCCGCCGCTGCGTGCACCGCGACCTGGCCGCCCGGAACATCCTGGTTGAGAGCGAGGCACACGTCAAGATCGCTGACTTCGGTCTAGCCAAGCTGCTGCCGCTTGACAAAGACTACTACGTAGTCCGCGAGCCGGGCCAGAGCCCCATTTTCTGGTGGGGAACCCACGCCCAGGCTCGGTCTCTACTCCCCACGGCTCTGACCCCGCCCCCAGCCATGGCCCCGCCCCTCCCACTACTTGCTCCCCAGCCTTAGCCTCGCCCTTCCTCCGCTCCAGCTCTGGCCCTGCCCACTCTCCAGAGCCCCGCCCCTCAACCGCACTGGCTCCTCCCTCTTTCCTGCCCTACTGTCAGCCGCTCCCAGCCTTAGCCCCGCCCTTCCTCAGCTCTGGCCCCTCCCACTCTTCACAGTCCCACCCCTCCAACTACTCTGGCTCCGCCCCTCATCGCGGGCGCCCTCTTAGTTCTGCCCTTCCCCCAGTTCTGGCCCCTCCCCTCCCACGGCTCTGGCCCCGCCCCATCTCCGCCCCTCTGCAGTGGCCTCGCCCCCGTCTCCAGCCTGGGGTCTTCCCAGGCACCTCCCAAGGCTGAAGAATCCACCCATCCCACAGCCAGGGAAACCGAGACCCTGGGGATGGGACTGACCTGCTTACAGTCCCCACCTACCCCGACCAGTTTCCCATTCCAAGGCTGCCACCCTCCTCCTGTCCTTTCCCCACCCTCGCATCTCACGACCTCCCTGTCCCCTCGCCAGGTATGCCCCCGAGTCTCTCTCGGACAACATATTTTCTCGCCAGTCAGACGTCTGGAGCTTCGGAGTCGTCCTGTATGAGCTCTTCAGCTACTGCGACAAAAGCTGCAGCCCCTCGGCCGTGAGTCGGCTCCCTGGGCCCCCAGCCTCCTTCTCCCCGCACGGCCCTCGTAGCCAATCTCCATCCTGTCTGCACCTGCATCCGTTTTTAGCACGGGGTCACCTAGTCCCAGCATCATAGGCCCCAGTGAGGAGGATGCTTCCTCACCTTTCTGACCCCCCCACAGTGCAGGCAGCCCCTCCCCGCCCCATCACAGATGGCCCCTCCCCCGACACGGGTGCCCCCTCCCCCACCACCTGCCCTCCTGCTTTGCTCCAGGAGTTCCTGCGGATGATGGCCTGTGAGCGGGATGTCCCCGCCCTCTGCCGCCTCCTGGAACTGCTGGAGGAGGGCCAGAGGCTGCCGGCGCCTCCTGCCTGCCCTGCTGAGGTGAGCGCCATAGGGCTAGCCTCAGTTTCCCAGTCTGTAGATTGGGCCGGGGTCTCGGGCAACCAGCTGGCGCCTGAGTCTCTGGACTGAGAGGCAAGGATAGAGTGTGAGGCTGATGAGGATCCTGGCCCCCCACTTGGCTACTCTCTCACTATGTGGCAAGTCAGAGCACTTTCAGAGCCTCAATTTACCCTTTTCCAAAATGGGAATAGTAATGCCTTATAGGGTGAGGGAGGATCAGACTCCTGGACGCCTGTGCCTATGAGGGCTCATCTGAAAGCTCTGCACAGAGTTGGTGCTCCATAAACAGTGGTGACGTTCATGGGTTTTTTGGTTTTTTTAGAGATGGGGCTCACTCTGTTGCCCAGGCTGGGGCCCAGTCATAGCTCACTGCAGCCTCCAACATCTGGGCTCAAGTGATCCCCCTGCTTCAGCATCCCCAGTAACAGGGACTACAGGTGTACATCACCATACCTGGCTAACTTAAAAATAATTTTTTAGTGATGGGGGTCTCGCTATGTTGCCCAGGCTGGTCTTGAACTCCCAGACTCAAGCAATCCTCCTGCCTCGGCCTCCCAAAGTGATGGTACTACAGGTGTACACCACCATGCCTGGCTAATTTTTTAAAAAATTATTTTGTTTCATTTTTTTTTTTTTTGAGACAGAGTCTTGCTCTGCCACCAGGCTGGAGTGCAGTGGCGTGATCTTGGCTCACTGCAACCTCTGCCTCCCAGGTTCAAGCGATTCTCCTGCCTCAGCCTCCTGAGTAGCTGGGATGCACCAGGTATGCACCACCATGCCCAGCTAATTTTTATATTTTTAGCAGAGACTGGGTTTCATCATGTTGGTTAGGATGGTCTCGATCTCTTGATCTCGTGATCCACCCACCTCAGCCTCCCAAAGTGCTGGGATTACAGGCACAAGCCACCACATATCACCCTCTCATGGTTTATAATCATATAATAACCCCTGTGGAAGCGTCTGACGTGCAGTTGGTCATTGATAAATTAATTCATTCAGGCCAAAAACATTTATTGAGTGCCAACTGTGTGCCATAACTTGCTGGGTACTGAGGACCCAGATGGGGAGAGAACCCTGTCCTCCCAGTAACTAGCAGAAGCTGATAAGAACATTCTGGACTGGGTGCAATGGCTCATGCCTATAATCCCGACACTTTTGGAGGCTGAGGCAGAAGGATCACTGGAGCCCAGGAGTTCCAGACCAGCCTGGGCAACTTAGTGAGACCCTGTCTCTACAAACAAGCGCTAGCCAGTGTGGTGACATGCATCTGTAGATTCAGCTACCCGGGAGGCTGAGGCAGAAGGATTGCTTGAGCCCAGGAGGCCAAGGCTGCAGTGAGCCATTATGATGCCACTGCACCCCAGCCTGGACAACAGAGTGACACCCTGTCTCAAAACAAACAAGAAACAAACAAACAAAAAATTCTGGTAGTGATAAGTGCCTTGAAAGAGATGAACAGGCCAGGCACGGTGGCTCAAGCCTGTAATCTCAGCACTTTGGGAGGCCGAGGTGGACGGATCAGGAGGTCAGGAGTTCAAGACCAGCCTGGACAACATAATGAAACCCCATCTCTACTAAATATGCAAAAATTAGCCAGGCTTGGCGGCTCGTGCCTATAATCCCCAATACTCCGGAGGCTGAGGCAGGATAATCGCTTGAACCTGGGAGGTGGAGGTTGCAGTGAGCCGAGATCTTGCCATTGCACTCCAGTCTGGGCAACACAGAGAGACTCTGTCTCAAAAAAAAAAAAAATAAATAAATAGAGGGAAATGGTGGGGTGGGGGTGGTCAAAGAAGGCCTCTAGGGTGGGAATGATGAAAGGAGGAAGAGCCCACCCATAGGTAAATCTAGGAGGAGACATTTCCAGTGGAGGGCACAGAAGGGGCAAAGGCCCTGGGGAAGGAATGAGCTGGGTCCTTTAAGCACCAGTGTGATGGAGGCAGGGTTGACTGCCTGGAACAAATGAGAAAGAGAAGGAGGGAGATGAGTGAAAGAGGGCATCAGGGGACAGGTGTGTTCTAAGATTCGTAGTGGCTGGGCACGGTGGCTCACATCTGTAAATCCCAGCACTTTGGGAAGCTGAGGCAGGTGAATCACATAAGGTCAGGAGTTCAAGACCAGCCTGACCAACATGATGAAACCTCATCTTTACTAAAAATACAAAATTAGCCAGGTGTGGTCGTGGGCACCTGTAATCCCAGCTACTCGGGAGGCTCAGGCAGGAGAACTGCTTGAACCTGGGAGGCGGAGGTTGCAGTGACCCCAGATCACACCACTGCACTCCAGCCTGTGCAACAAGAGCAAAACTCTGTCTCAAATATGTAAATAAATAAAACCCACGGGGAACCATGGAAGGTTTTGGAGCAGAGACGGGATGGAATTTAATTTATGTTTTTTTGTTTTTTTTGAGATGGAGTCTCACTCTGTCACCCAGGCTGGAGTGCAGTGGCGTGATCCCAGCTCACTGCAACCTACACCTCCCATGTTCAAGCAATTCTCCTGCCTCAGCCTCCCAAGTAGTTGGGACTACAGGCATGCGCCACCATGCCCGGCTAAATTTTGTATTTTTAGTAGAGATGGGGTTTCACCATGTTGGCCAGGCTGGTCTCAAACCCCTGACCTCAGATGATCCGCCCACCTTGGCCTCCCAAAGTGCTGGGATTACGGGCATGAGCAATTGCGCCTGGGCTTTAATTTATATTTTAAAACTGAATGAGGCCAGGTGCGGTGGCTCACGCCTATAATCCCAGCACTTTGAGAGGCCAAGGCGGGCGGATCACCTGAGGTCAGGAGTTCCAGACCAGCCTGGCCAACATGGTGAAACCCATCTCTACTAAAAATACAAAATTAGCTGAGCGTGGTGACGTGTGCCTGTAATTGCAATGACTCAGGAGACTGAGGCAGGAGAATTGCTTCAACCCGGGAGGTGGAGGTTGCCGTGAGCAGAGATTGTGCCATTGCACTCCAGCCTGGGCCACAGAGCTAGACTCCATCTCGAAAAAACAAAAACAAATAAACTGAATGGGAGTCGTGTCCTTCTGACTGCTCAGGCATGACTCCATTGTCTGTCTTCTGCCCCTCAGGTTCACGAGCTCATGAAGCTATGCTGGGCCCCTAGCCCACAGGACCGGCCGTCATTCAGTGCCCTGGGCCCCCAGCTGGACACGATGTGTGTGGAGTGGAAGCCGGGGGTGTGAGACTCCTGCCTTCCCTGCTCACCAGAGGGCAAACCCCACTCTCTGTCCCTTTTATAGTTCCGGCCTGCAGACCTCTGGATTAGGTCTCTGTTGACTGGCTGTGTGACCTTAGGCAGGGAGCTGCCCCTCTCTGGGCCTCAGAGGCCTTATGAGGGTCCTCTACTTCAGGAACACCCATATGACATTGCATTTCGGGGGTTCCTGTGGCTTGTGGAATAGCCTGTGGCCTTTTGGATTTGTTAAGATTCAAGAGAGATGGGCAGATGTGCCAGTGGGGTCTGTGAGTCCTGGCTCAAAGACGCAAGGAACCAAATTTAAGTCCCTCCCATCTTCCCATCCCTTCAAGCCCAGGCCCTCTGAGTTTCCTTTCTCTCTCTCTCTCTCTCTCTCTCTCTCTCTGTGAGACAGAGTCTCACTCTATTACCCAGGGTGAAGTGCAATGGTATGATCTTGGCTCACTGCAACCTCTGCTTCCCAGGCTCAAGTGATTCTCCTGCCTCAGCCTCCCGAGTAGCTGGGACTACAGGTGTGCACTACCACACCCAGCTAATTTTTGTAGTTTTAGTAGAAAGAAGGTTTCACCATGATGGCCAGGCTGATCTCGAGCTCCTGACCTCAAGTGATCCTCCTGCCTCAGCATCCCAAAATGTTGGAATAACAGGCATGATCCACTCTGCCCGGGTTTTTGTTTTTCTAAATTTATTATGATTTTTATTATTTTTGAGGCAGAGTTTCACTCTTGTTGGCCAGGCTGGAGTGCAATGGCACAATCTCAGCTCATGGCAACCTCCGCCTCCCAGGTTCAAGCAGTTCTCCTACCTCAGCCTCCCAAGTAGCTGGGATTACAGGCATGCGCCACCACGCCTAGCTAATTTTGTTTTTTTTAGTAGAGACGGGGTTTCTCCATGTTGGTCAGGCTGTTCTTGAACTCCTGACCTCAGATGGTCTGCCCACCTCAGCCTCCCAAAGTGCTGGGATTACAGGCATGAGCCACCATGCCCGACCTAGTATTATTTTTTTGAGACAGGATCTTGCTATGTTGGCCAGGCTGGTCTCCAACTCCTGGGCTACGGTGATCCTCCCACCTCAGCTGGGACTATAGGCACCCGGTTTTGAGTTTGAGTCTTATTTCCAATGGGGACATTAGTGTGGCTTTAAATATCTGATCTCACGTCTGCTCCCCCGTGTCTTTTTCTCTGGAGGAAGCCAAGGACGAAAGCACTTGCCGTGGCTGGAACTCTGTCTTTTGGGGGAGCCTGTGTATCTGTTTGGGATTCTGTAAGGGGGCAGGAGAGGCTGGAGTCCCAGTCCACCCTAACGGTACCTGACTGTCCTAGGGCTTCAGTTTTCTCATCTGTCTGATGGGACCCCTTCTGTCCTCACCCTACAAGGGCCTCAAAGGGATGACACAGAACCTGGCAGGAACTTTTCAGGCAATAAGGGAAGGAAAGACATTCCTGGCAGAGGGAACAGCATGCCACGCATGAGAAGGCTGAGTAAGGAGGTTAAGAGCCTGGGTATTGAAGCCTAGGGTTTTGCCACGTCTGCGCTGTGTGACAGTCGGCGAGTTCCTTTCCCTCTCTGGGTCTCAGTTCTGTCTCCTGCAAAATGGTCAGAGCTTACCCCTTGGCTGGGCAGGGTAAACTTTCTGACTAGTGACAAGGATTCTCATGCAAGTTAACCTCCTCCTCACCGATCTGCAAAGCTTTTCTGCCACTTTTGCCTCCTTAGAAAACTTTTATCCATCTCTTAAAACCCTCACAGCCTTCCCTCACATACCCCCACCACTGTTCCAGCCCTGTCCTTCCTTCCAGCCCCACTCTGACCCTGGGGCTGGGGAAGTGTCTGTGTCCAGCTGTCTTTCCTGACCTCGGGGTTACTTGTGGGCTGGGCCAAGGCCTCGGCACAGAGGGGGCTCTGGGAGTGTTTGTTGACTGAATAAAGAAATTCAGTGGAAAAGATGGTTTGTGCTGGACTTGGGGCAATGGGGAACCTCAGAGGGTGTGTGACCTGGGAGGGATGTGGTTAGGGCTGTGAGCCAGAGACCTTTCAAGGGGCCACTGTGGGGGCCTCAGGGTAGGCTGGTGGAGGAGGACTGCTGGGTGAGGCTTGGCTGGGACCCTCAAGGACAGAGCCCCTCACTCCTAGCCCCAGCTGCTGGCCTTGGCTGCAGCCTGGGGGAGCTGATTACAGGCTCTCTGTGGGTGGAGAAGGAACAGGCTGCTCTCTGGGTGGTCAGAGGACAAGGCCAGGCTGGGGAGGTGAGGCTGTGGGGCGGGACCAACATCACTGATGCCAGGCCACCCCCAGCCGTGTGCACCTCATAACTGCTAGAAAGATGTGGAGAATGGCCAGACGCAGTGGCTCACACCTGTAATCCCAGCACTTTGGGAGGCCAAGGCAGGAGGATCACTTGAGGTCAGGAGTTCGAGACCAGCCTGGCCAACATGGTGAAACCCTGTCTCTACTAAAAATACAAAAATTAGCTTGGTGTGCTGGCGTATGCCTGTAATGCCAGCTACTCAGGAGGCTGAGGCAGGAGAATTGCTTAAAACTGGGAGGCAGAGGTTGCAGCGAGTCTTGATCACACCAGTGCACTTCAGCCTGGGCAACAGAGCAAGACTCCATTTCAAAAAAAAAAAAGGAAAGATGTGGAGAGAGATACCCAGAGAGTACTCGAATGTGGTAGAAAGGGGGAGGGAGCTGCTGGGGGGTCAAGCAAGACCCAGATTCCAGCCCAGGTTCTCTCCTGCCTTGGGTCAAGCATCCTTCCCTCTCTCAGCCTCAGTTTCCCTTCTTGGTAAAATAAAGCCATGAGACCCCCTAGGCACAAAGCTGGGGCCAAGCAGATGCTGCACTAATAAACCTTGATCTGTTCTGGGTCCCCCCAGCCCCTGCTCACCCAGAAGGGACTGATGTGCCGGGAGGCAGAGCTTCCAGTGGGACACCCCAGTCCTGCGTGTCAGGCGTCTTGAGAAGATCTGGCTCTTCTTGGTCTCCTGTGACTTTGGGCAAGTCTGGGGTCCTCTCTTTGTGACTGAGTTTTCTTTTTCTTTTTTTCTTTTTGAGATGGAGTCTCACTATGTCCCTCTGGCTGGAGGGCAGTGGCGTGATCTTGGCTCACTGCAATCTCCGCCTCCTGGGTTCAAGTGATTCTCCTGCCTCAGCCTCCTGGGTAGCTGGGATTACAGGCACGCACCACCACATCTGGCTAATTTTTGTATTTAGTAGAGACAGGGTTTCATCATATTGGGCAGGCTGGTCTCGAACTCCTGACCTTCAAGTGATCCACCTGCCCCAGCTTACTAAAGTGCCTGGATTTCCAGCATGAGCCACTGCACCTGGCCTCTGTGCCTGTTTTCTTATTTGTACAGTAAAAAAATAACAAAATTCTGAACATTGTTGGTCTCGGAAGATGCCCGCTGTCTTCCCTCCTACCCCTAGAAAATGCAGAATTGTTATTTTTCAGTTAACTATTTCATCTCTTCAAAATGGTGAAGACAATAGCAAAGACTTGGCTGTGTATGGTGGCTCACACCTGTAATCGCGGCATTTTGGAGGGCCGAGGAGGGAGGACCACCTGAGTTCTAGATGAGCCCGAGCAACGTAGCAAGACCCCCGTCTCTACAATTAACATTTAAAAATGGCTGGGTGCGGTGGCTCATGCCTATAATCCCAGCACTGTGGGAGGCTAAGGCGGGCAGATGGCTTGAGGTCAGGAGTTGGAGACCAGCCTGACCAACATGGCAAAACCCAGCCTCTACTAAAAATATATATATATTAGCTGGGCAGGGTGGCACGCACTTGTAATCAATCCCAGCCACTCAGGAGGCTGAGGCTGCAGACTCACTTGAACCCGGGAGTCTGAAGTTACAGTGAGCCCAGATGGAGTCACTGCACTCTAGCCTGGGCAACAGAGCGGAACTCTGGCTCAAGAATAAAATAAAATAAACAAAATAAAACAAACAAACAAAAAAGATTAAAAAATTAAAAAGAGCCAGGCAAGATTGTGCCTGAAGTCCCAGCTACTCGGGAGGCTGAGGTGGGAGGATCACTTGAGTCCAGGAGTTCTGGGCTGTAGTGCGCTATGCCGATCAAGTGTCTGCACTAAGTTTGGCATCAATATGGTGACCTCCTGGGAGTGGGGGACCACCAGATTGCCTAAGGAGGGGTGAACCGGCCCAGATCGGAAACGGAGCAGGTCAAAACTCCCATGCTGATCAGTAGTGGGATCGTGCCTGTGAATAGCCACTGCACTCCAGCCTGGGCAACATAGCGAGACCCTGTCTCTTTAAAAAACAAAATAAATTAAAAAAAAAGATTCAGATATAACCTTAAGACTGAACATGAAAAAAAATTAAAATAAAATAAAATAAGAAAGAAAAAAATAAAAAAGAAAGACTCCTTGCCCAGTGCTCCCTCTGGGGGAGGTACATCCAAGGCCCTGGCACTAACCCCACCCTTGACCTTCTTCCTGGGCGGTCCTGAAGAATGTTCTGTCCCTTCTCCAAGGCCCCCAGCTGGGGCGGCCCAGGCGCCTATAAAGCGGGTCCCTACTTGGCCCAGGCGCCACCCACCACCATGGACCCCCGACTGCCTGCCTGGGCACTGGTGCTGCTGGGCCCCGCCCTGGTGTTCGCGTTGGGCCCCGCGCCCACCCCAGAGATGCGTGAGAAGCTGTGCGGCCACCAATTCGTGCGCGCGCTAGTGCGCGTGTGCGGGGGCCCCCGCTGGTCCACGGAGGCCAGGAGGCCTGTGGCTGCAGGCGATGGTGAGTGGGGACGGGCGGGGACAGCGCTCTGGGAAGCCGAGGTGGGGCAGGTGCACGCAGGCGCAGGTGCACACTGGCAGGGCAGGTGGGCGGGCTTGCAAGCGTGTGCCCGGCTCTCACCTGCTGGCTGCGTGCACAGATCGTGGGTCTCCACTGGAGTGTGTGTGCGCGCGCATGTGAAAGTCCCCAGAGGCATGAGTCCCCTGTGGGACCAGAAGCAGAGGGAGGCAGGAGAGGTAGGCTCTTGCAAGTAGGTAGTGAGATCCTGTCTCAAAATTTCAATATTTTGATCTTCGTGAATTTTTGCCTTAATTTTGCTTCTTGTTTTTGTTTTTTATGAGACGGAGTCTCACTCCGATGCCCAGGATGGAGTGCAGTGGTGCGATCACGGCTCACTGCAGGCTCAAACGATCCTCCTGCCTCACTCTCTGGAGTAGCTGGGATACAGGTGCTGCCACCACGCCCAGCAAACTTTTTTTTCTTTTTTGCAGAGAAGGAGTCTCTCTGTTGTCCAGTCTGGTCTCAAACTCCTGGGCTCAAGTGATCCTTCCACCTTGACCTTCCAAAGTGTTGGAAATACAGATGAGTCACTGTGTCCAGCCTTAAAAGTATTTAAGCCGGGCACGATGGCTCACGCCTGGAATTCCAGCACTTTGGAAGGCCGAGGTGGGCGGATCATGAGGCCAGGAGATCGAGACCATCCTGGCCATGGTGAAACCCCATCTCTACAAAAATATAAAAAATGAGCCAGGCTTGGTGGTGGGCACCTGTAGTCTCAGCTACTCAGGAGGCTGAGGCAGGGGAATGGCTTGAACCTGGGAGTAGGGGTTGCAGTGAGCCAAGATTGTACCATTGCACTCCAGCCTGGCAACAGAGCAAGACTCTGACTCAAAAAAAAAAAAAAAAAAAAAGTATTTAAAAGTATTGATTTTTGAAAAGTATTTTATTATTTTATTTATTTTATATTAATTTATTTTGAGACAGAGTCTTGCTCCGTCACCCAAGCCTGAGTGCAGTGGCGCGATCTCGGCTCACTGCAACCTCTGCCTCCCAAGTTCAAGTGATTTTCCTGCCTCAGCCTCCGGAGTAGCTGGGACTATAGGCACGCGCCACCACACCCAGCTAATTTTTGTATTTTGTTTGTTTGTTTGAGATGGAGTCTTGCTCTGTCACTCAGGCTGAAGTGCAATGGCATGAGATTGGCTTACTGCAACCTCCACCTCCTGAGTTCAACCAATTCTCCTGCCTCAACCTCCCAAGTAGCTGGGACTACAGGCACCCACCAACATGCCCAGCTGATTTTTTTTTTTTTGTACTTTTAATAGAGACAAGATTTCACCATGTTGGCCAGGCTGGTCTTGAACTTCTGACCTCAGGTGATCTGCCTGCCTTGGCCTTCCAAAGTGCTGGAATTACAGGTGTGAGCCACTGTATCCGGACTGTGTATTTTTAGTAGAGATAGGGTTTCACTATGATGGCCAGGCTGATCTTGAACTCCTGAACCTAAGTGATCTGCCCGCCTCAGCCTCCCAAAGTGTTGGGATTGCAGGTGTGAGCCACCGTGCCTGGCCTTTTTTACAAGTATTTAAAATTTGGTTTTAAAAGTATTGCATTAAAATACTTTTCTTGCTGGACGTGGTGGCTCTTGCTGCTATTCAGGAGGCTGAATCCCTGCTATTCAGGAGGCTGAGGAGGGAGGATCACTTGAAGCCAGGAGTTTGAGACCAGCCTGGGCAATGTAAGACTCAGCCTGAGACAGAGACCCCCTGTCTCAAATAAAGAAAACATAATATTATTAGTATCTATATTTTTTGAGACAGGGTCTTGCTCTATCACCCAGGCTGGAGTGGCATGATCTCGGCTCATTGCAGCCTCCACCTCCCAGGCTCAAGCGATCCTCCCACCTCAGCCTCCCAAGTAGCTGGGACTATAGGCACATGTCACCACATCTGGCTAACTTTTATATTATTAGTAGTGATGGGGGTTTCACCATATTGCCTAGGCTGGTCTCAAACTCCTGAGCTCAGGCAATCCGCCCGCCTCACCCTCCCAAAGGCCTGGGATTACAGGTCTGGCCACCAGGTACTTTTTTTTTCCTTTCCTTATGAAGTTGATAGCTTTCACCCTTTCACTTTTTTTTTTTTTTTTTTAAATAGGGTTTCACCATGATGGCCAGGCTGGTCTTGAACTCCTGACCTCAGGTGATCCACCCACCTCAGCCTCCCAAAGTGCTGGGATTACAGGCGTGAGCCACTGCGCCCAGCCTCACCTTTTCACTTAAAGGAAGCACTTGGTGTCTTCTCTGTAATAGCTGAGTTGTCTACTCTTGCGCTTTGAGGCCATGATGAAATAAAAGAAGGGTTATTTGAACAGGGGCGCTGAGATAACATCGCAGTTCATCTGGTCACCAAGACGGCTACTAAGTAACTAACAGGAATGGGCAGGGAGTGTAAACAGCGTGGATATGCTAGACAAACGACGGACTCATGTCCCCTGCATGACAGCGTGAGACTTCACAGCGATACTCAGAACAGTACACAATTGAAAACTTATGAACCCAGAGGCAGTGGCTCACGCCTGTAATCCCAGCACTTTGGGAGGCCAAGGTGGGCAGATCACCTGAGGTCAGGAGTTCAAGTCCAGCCTGGCCAACACAGTGAAACCCCGTCCCTACTAAAAATACAAAATTAGCCAGGTGTGGTAGTGCCTGCCTGTAATCCCAGCTACTCAGGAGGCTGAGGCACGAGAATCTCTTGAACCCGGGAGGCAGAGGTTGCAGCTGAGATCGAGATTGCTCCACTGCACTGCAAACTCCATCTCCTTTTTTTGAGATTCTGTCTCAAAAAAGTTTGAGACCAGCCTGACCAACAAGGAGAAACCCCATCTCTACTAAAAATACAAAATTAGCTGGCGTGGTGGCGGATGCCTATAATCCCAGCTATTCGGGAGGCTGAGGCAGGAGAATCGCTTGAACCCAGGAGACGGAGGTTGCAGTGAGCCGAGATCGCCCCACTTCACTCCAGCCTGGGCAATAAGAACAAAACTCCATCTCAAAAAAGAAAAAATACAAAATTAGCCAGGCTTGGTGTTGCGCACCTGTAATCCCAGCTACTTGGGAGGCTGAGGCAGGAGAACTGCTTGAACCTGGGAGGTGGAGGTTGCAGTGAGCAGAGATTATGCCGCTGCACCCCAGCCTGGGTGACAAGAGTGAAACTCTGTCTGAAAAAAAAAAAATCTCGATGGCTTTGTGCCTTATATACCTTCACCAGGTCCAGGACTAGGGTGGGGAGAATAAGACAACTTTGTGAAGATGTGTTAATGTGTGTCCACATGCCTCTATGAGCCACTCTGATGGGGGGATGGGGTAGGGGTCCAGAGGAGGGGGGCTACCAGGGTGTGTCCACGTAGTGGTGTGTGTACATCTGTGGGTCCACCACGCATGTGTGGGTGACCAAGAAGTGGACCCACAGACACACACACACCCCTGCACGTCTCAGTGCCATGAGGAGTCTGTGGGTGGGTCTCTGACCTGCTCTGGGTGCCTATGGACCCTCGGACCTACTGAGGAAACTGACGCCATCTGCAGCTCCAAGAGCCCTGATATTCCTTGGGCAGGGCTTGGGGTACACAGGTGGCATATGGGGGTGCACGCAGCTGGGGACGTGAGTGTGGATATGAGTTGAGTGGATGAGATGATGAACCTGGTGCCTGGCATACAGTAGGTGTTTAATAAGTGCTCGCCTTTTTTTTTTTTTTTGAGAAGGAGTTTCATTCTTGTCACCCAGGCTGGAGTGCAGTGGTGTGATCCCGGCTCCCTGCAACCTCCACCTCCTGGGTTCAAGCGATTCTCCTACCTCAGCCTCCTGAGTAGCTGGGATTACAGGCTCTCAATACCATGCCCAGCTAATTTTTGTTTTTTTGAGATGGAGTCTTGCTCTGTCTCCCCAGGCTGGAGTGCAGTGGCGTGATCTTGGCGCACTGCAACCTCCACCTCCCAGGTTCAAGCAATTCTCCTGGCTTAGCCTCTTGAGTAGCTGGGACTACAGGCGCTTGCCACCATGCCTGGCTAATTTTTTGTATTTTTAGTAGAGACAGGGTTTCACCGTGTTAGCCAGGATGGTCTCGATCTCCTGACCTCATGATCAACCTGCCTCAGCCTCCCAAAGTGCTGGGATTACAGATGTGAGCCACCCTGCCTGACCTAATTTTTGTATTTTTTAGTAGAGACAGGGTTTCACCATGTTGGTCAGGCTGGTCTTGAACTCCTGACCTTAAGTGATCTGCATACCTTGGCCTCCCAAAATGCTGGGATTACAGGCGTGAGCCACCATGCCTGGCTATTGCTCATTTTTTATTTGCATGCATGGTGAGTGTTCTGTGGGTCAGTCAGTGGGATGTGAATGTGTGGATTCATGCACATGCAGCAGGGGGTGGCGTGTCCTCTGTGGTCCTGGTTCCGGCTGAGTTCTGCTCTGTCCCCAGGTGAATTGCTGCAGTGGCTGGAGAAACGACATCTGCTCTATGGACCGGTGGCCAACAGTGACCCTGCGCCGGGAGGACCTGGCCTGCAGCCCCTGCCCCAGACCTCTCACCATCATCGCCACCGCCGTGCAGCTGCCACCAACCCTGCACGCTACTGCTGCCTCAGTAGCTGCAGCCAACGAGATCTGCTGACCCTCTGTCCCTGATGATTCCTCCTTGGGTGCAGCCTCAGAGTGGCCTGAGGCCCCGAGGGGTCTGGTCTGCTGAGCTCCTAAGGCCACACAGCACCATAAAGTCCCACATCTGCAGGAACATTGTTGATTACCTCCTGGGACGGGATGCTCACTATCTACCCCAGACCAATGCCACCTGCAGCCTGTGGAGTCAACTGTAGAATAAATCACACCCTAGCCCTGGCTTGGAGGATCCCCGCTTTCACAGATGCTGGACCCTGAGAGCCAAATGTCCTCACTCGGGAGGAGCCCGATGCTCTGCTCCCTGCATGTGTAACACCCCTTCCTGTTGTCTTCTAGTAAATAAACAACCCAAAGCAGCTTTCTGCATTTTTGCTAGAAAAAGGGACGAGCCTCAGTCAGTCCCATGTGGGCTTGTACCCCAGCAGCCATGGATCCATGGGCACTTCCAGGAGCTGGATATCTAGAGAGACATTGCTATGCAAAGTGGGGAAACTGAGGCCCAGGGAGATGGCCGCTTGCCAAGGTCAGACAGGGTGGAAAGGGTTAAGTGCTAGACTTGAGCCAAGGTCTCTACCAAGGCCCACGGGAGTCCTGAGCCTTGAGGATGTAGAATGGTAGACACTAGACACAAATGTCTGAAAATGATCGTGGCAAAACACATTGATTGGCGTTTGAGACAGGGTCTCACTCTGTTGCCCAGGCTGCAGTGCAGTGACACAATCATAGCTCACTGCAGCCTCCAACTCCTGGGCTTGAGTGACCCTCCCACCTCAGCCTCCCATGTAGCTGGAATTACAGGCACCCACGACCACACCCAGCTAATTTGTGCATTTTTAGTGGAGATGGGGTTTCACCATGTTGGCCAGGCTGGTCTAGAACTCCTGAACTCAGGTGATCCACCCGCCTCGGCCTCCCAAAGTGTTGGGATTACAGGCGTGAGCCACCACGCCCAGCCCGGTCATTGGATTCAGGGTTCACCCTAATCCATGATAACCTCATCTCCATCTGCAAATAAGGATCCCTAATTCCAAATAAGGCTATATTCCAAGGTTTCAGGTGGACATGAATTCTTGCCAGACACTACTCAATCCAGTGTAGAAGGGGAGCTGGGACTCTCCCCCCAGGGCAATAGGGAGCCACAGAGGGTGTGTGAGCAGGAGCGGGATGAGGTCAGATGTAACTGCTAGCCCTGCAGCCCCATCTAATCCAGGCCTGATTTGTTCTGCTTGGGTGTCTCAACCTCCCAGCTCCCTCCAGTCTCCACAGCAGCCATTTTTAAGCTTTTTTTTTTTTTTTTGAGACAGAGTCTTGCTCTGTCGCCAGGTGCCAGGTGCCAGGCTGGAGTGCAGTGGCACAATCTCGTCTCACTGCAATCTCTGCCTCCTGGGTTCAAGCAATTCTCCTGCCTCAGCCTCCCGAGTAGCTGGGACTACAGGTGCGCACCACCACGCCCAGCTAATTTTTGTATTTTTTAGTAGAGACAGGGTTTCACCATGTTGGCCAGGATGGTCTCGATCTCTTGACCTCGTGATCCACCTGCCTCGGCCTCCCAAAGCGCTGGGATTACAGGCGTGAGCCACAGTGCCCAGCCAAGCATTTTTTTTTTAAATATAGAGTTTCACTGTTGTTGCCCAGGCTGGAGTGCAATGGCGTGATCTGGGCTCACCACAACCTCCACCTCCTGGATTAAAGTGATTCTCCTGACTCAACCTACCCAGTAGCTGGGATCACAGGCATGCACCACCACACCTGGCTAATTTTGTATTTTTAGTAGAGACGGGGTTTCACTATGTTGGCCAGGCTGGTCGTGAACCCCTGGTCTCAAGTGATCCACCTGCCTTGGCCTCCCAAGGTGCTGGGACTACATGTGTGAGCCACCCACCTGGTTCATTTTTTCTTTTTTTTTTTTGAGACCGAGTCTCACTCTGTTGCTCAGGCTGGAGTGCAGTGGGGTGATCTCAACTCACTGCAACCTTCCTCTCCCAGGTTAAAGCTATTCTCCAGCCTCCACCTTCTAGGTTCAAGCAATTCTCGTGCCTCAGCCTCCCGAGTAGCTGGGATTACAGGCATGTGGCATAATACCCTGCTAATTTTTGTATTTTTAGTAGAGATGGGGCTTCACCTGTTGGCCAGGCTGGTCTCAAACTCCTGACCTCAGGTGATCCACCTGCCTTGGACTCCCAAAGTGCTGGGATTACAGGCATGAGCCACTGTGCCCAGCCTCATTTTATTTTTGAAACAAGGTCTCCCTCTCACCTGGGCTGGAGTGCAGTGGCATGGTCCTGGCTCACTGCAACCTCAACCTCCCAGGCTCAAGCTTTCTAAGTAGCTGGGGCCACAGGTGGGCACCACCATACCTGGCTTTTTTTTTTTTTTCTGTAGAGATAGCATCTTGCTATGTTGCCCAGGCTGGTCTTGAACTCCTGGGTTTGAGTGATTCTCCCACCTCAGCCTCCCAAAGCCCTGGAATCATAGGCGTGAGCCACTGTGTCCGGCCCTATTGTCTCATGTAAATTCTGCTAAGGCTGGTGCAGTGGCTTATGCCTTAATCCCAACACTTTGGGAGGTTGAGGTGGGTGGATCCCTTGAGGCCAGGAGTTCAAGACCAGCCTGGCCAACATGGTGAAATTCTGTCTGTACTAAAAATACAAACATTCGCTGGGCATGGTGGCACATGCTTGTAATCCCAGCAACTCGGGAGGCTGAGGCATGAGAATCACTTGAATTTAGGAGGCAGAGATTACAGTGAGCTGAGATCACACCACTGCACTCCAGCCTGGGCAACAGAGCGAGACTCTGTCTCAAAAATAAAATCAAGGCCGGGCGCAGTGGCTCACACCTGTAATCCCAGTACTTTGAGAGGCCGAGGCAGGTGGATCGCCTGAGGTCAGGAGTTTGAAACCAGCCTGGCCAGCATGGTGAAACCCCATCTCTACTAAAAGTAGAAAAATTAGCCGGGTGTGGTGGTGGGTGCCTGTAATTCCAGCTACTCGGAAGGCTGAGGCAGGAGAATCGCTTGAACCCGGGAAGTGAAGGTTGCAGTGAGCTGAGATTGCGCCACTGCACTCCAGCCTGAGTAACAGAGCGAGACTCCATCTCAATAAAATAAAATAAAATAATAAAATATTCTGCTCAAAGCTCTGACTACCCTCTGGAACCTCCCATTTGATCATTTTCAGGTTTGTTTCCTTTCTATAAGGTGGGTCAGTATCAGCTGACCCTTCCCACAGGAGGGAGGAGGAGTGCAGGGCAAGGGGTGTAGCACACAGTAGGTGCACAATAAATACTTGAGGAGGGGAGGAAAGGATGAGCTAGAGAGAGCAGCAGATCTGAGGTTCCAATCAGGGCAGGCAAGCCTGGTGAGGAGAGGGAGGCTGCTGGCGGATGGGATGGAATTCCAAGGTTGCAATGAGCCGAGGTCACACCGCTGCTAAAAGCAGGAGGCCGAGGTGGGCCCAGTGACCAATCCAGCCAAGAGCATCTCACCCCTTACCTCTCACTCCTGAGTCTGCCGACAGGCTGGAAGCAAGAATCTATCTTTGGCTGGTTAGGCGCTGTGGCTTGTAATCGCAGCACTTTGGGAGGCCACGGCGGGTGGATCACTTGAGGTTAGGGGTTTGAGACCAGCCTGGGCAACATGGTGAAACCCTGTCTCTATCAAAAACACAAAAATTAGCTGGGCGTGGTGGCACATACTTGTGACCTGTAATCCCAGATATTCGGGAGGCTGAGGCTGGGGATTTGCTTGAACCCAGGAAGCAGAGGTTGCCATGAGCTGAGATCGTGCCACTACACTCCTGCCTGGGTGACAGAGCAAGACTTCATCTCAGAAAAAAAAAAAAAAAAAGAAAAATCTGTCTTTGGGGATATGAGCTGAAAGCAATAGGGAGCTATGAAGGGTGTCTGAGCAGGGGGTGGGTGGGATGATGAGGTCAGATCAACCTGACAGAAATTCCTGCAGCCTTTGCCTCCCCCATGTCCTGTTTTGTTTCTGTTTTCTTGAGACAAAGTCTCACTCTGTTGCTGCCCAGATTAGAGTGCAGTGGTGCAATCATGGCTCACTGCAGCCTCCAACTCCTGGGCTCAAGTGATCCTCCTGCCTCAGCCTCCCGAGTAGCTGGGACTACCAGCTTGGTGAGTACCACCAAGCCCGACTAATTTTTTATTTTGTGTAGAGACAGGACATGGGGCTCCTGGGCTCAAGCGATCCTCCCACTTTGGCCTCCCAATGTGCTAGAATTACAGCTGTGAGCCACTGCCCCATGCCTTATTTTTTTTTATTTTGTTTTTTGAGACAGAGTCTCGCCCTGTCACCAGACTGGAGTGCAATGGCACGATCTCAGCTTACTGCAACCTCCGCCTCTTGGGGTCAAGCGATTCCTGCCTCAGCCTCCCAAGTAGCTGGGACTACAGGCATGTGCCACTACGCCCAGCTAATTTTTGTATTTTGAGTAGACATAGGGTTTCACCATGTTGGCCAGGATGGTCTCGATCTCCTGACCTCGTGATCCGCCCGCCTCAGCCTCTCAAAGTGTGGGGATTACAGACATGAGCCACCGCGCCCAGCCACCTTGTTTTTACCAATGTATATTTTCTACTGGAAAACGAAACTTTTAGGGCTGAATGTGGACTTGTCTCTGTTAAAACTTATAAATTGCTTTTAAAGAAAAAAAGACCTCCAGGTCTTCACAAAACTTTTTATTCTCCAAGGATGCCCCACCACAATGCCTGTGAAGCATGAGTCCCAGAGACTGAGGCCTGAAGTTGGGGACTGCAGCGGGTCACTGACTCACTCGGTCTCCCCATAATCTGTAAAACATACCGGGCTGGGGGCCGCTGGAGGCGCTGAATCTCTCCCTTCTCCAGGAAGTGGGGCCTGTGCCTATTGGCCTTGTGTCCATTAAAGATGCTTCCAGCCCCGGTGCTGTTCTCTAAGTTACTGGGGAACACAGGGATAGGGGCTGACTCCCAATGGGGGCCCCAGAAACTCTGAGCTCCCACAACCTTCAAAGGACACCTGCCTCCCTCTTTCTGCCCACGCCTCTGCCATGAGAGCATTTGATACCACAAGCAAGGAGGGGCAGTCCTGTTCCACAACCTCTCTGGTCCCCCACGACCACCTTCTGAGTTGTCCTAGGCCCAGGTGAGGCCTAAGATCAGAAACTCTTGGCCAGCACGGTGGCTCACACCTGCAATCTCAGCACTTTGGGAGGCCGAGGTGGGCAGATCACAAGGTCGGGAGTTCCAGACCAGCCTGGGCAACCTAGTGAAACCCTGTCTCTACTAAAAATACAAAAATTAGCCGGACATGGTGGTGCACACCTGCAGTTTCAGCTACTCGGGAGGCTGAGGCAGGAGAATTGCTTGAACCTGGGAAGCGGATGTTGTGATGACTTGAGATGGTGCCACTGCACTCTAGCTTGGGCAACAGAGCGAAACTTTGCCTCACACGCGTGCGCGCGTGCACACACACACACACACACACACACACAGATCAGAACCTCTCTTCTCCTGGGCTGACAGATATTTCTCATATCAGCTCTATGTGGACACAGGAGTTTCTGGTTGGCCTGGAACTGGGGACGGAGCTTATCTGCCATAAACCACTGCAGGTGCACTGCTTAGTATCCTGCTTGTAAGTAGGTCAGAGCAGGGAAGTAGGACCTTGACCTAAAGGGAATGAATGCATGCACAGTTGGAACGCTAGCAGAGGTACTTTTACCTTTAGCTTCCACAAACAGAGGACAGATATTTTCTGGAGTGCCTTTAGCCATCCAGGGAGAATGCTAGAACAATACCAGGTGGGTTTTGAAGGAGGTATAGGAGTTCACCAGCCAGATTATTTACTCATCAAACCTTCCCTGGCACTCCCCTATGCTCAGACCACAAAGATCGTAGCTTCCTGGGAGGAAGGTGTCACCCCTTCCTATGAAAACAGGAGCGCAGAGGCCGGGGACCCTGACGCTGCCTCAGTGGAGCAGTCTCTGTTTGCCACAGGTGAGGCTGGGCTGGTTCAGCGCATCCCACATGAGCAGCATCTCATAAGGCAGGAAGCGGTGTACCAGCAGCAGGTCACGGTAGAAGCAGGGGTCAAAGGAGGACAGGCGTTGCGACGGGATATGCACGCCAACCGTGCGGATGCCGCTGTGGGAGGAAGGCTTCAGTCCCTCAAGCTCCAGACACATACCCATGAAGACATCATCAATGGGAAAGAGGTCTAAGACATGGGCGGCCCGGCGCAGGGCATTGGCTGTGAAGCGGGACAGCAGGAAGCCACCCCCTGCACAGTAGGGTGGGTACCGCTCGTTCTGAGTCACCACCTTCGGCACGTAGTACTTGCTCCAGGAAGCCCGGACGGGACCCACGTTTTGGATCAATTGCCCCACGAAGAGGTGGCGGCCAGGGTCATGGCCTTTCAGGTAGGAGACCATATTGTCCGTGTGTGCAAAGACGTCATCATCCCCGTTGAGCACGAAGCTGGCGTTGGCGCACCTCATCTGCTGCCACTGTAAGAACAGCACCTGCAGGCAAGCGGGGTGGGGCATGGCTGCTTGAGGGCTGGAGAAAATGGCCTTGGGCCCCTGTGGGCCACCCCAGCCCAGTGAGCCCAGGAAAGGAAGTGTCTATAGTCTAGCCTGGGTTTAAGGTCCAGTTCTGTTGGGGTTACTTTGGAAACCCTCTCTGTGCCTCAGTTCTCAACTCTCCAAACAGGCCTCATCAAGTGCCTCCAGGAGTGTTGGGAAATCCATGGAGACCATGGTCCAGGAAGCACCAAGAAATGCTAGAAAATTGTTACATTTACATTTATTGCTATTCCTTCCAACTCTGCCTAGCCAAGTCCTGTTGTTAAATACTCACTTGTGTGAATTTTGTTTGTTTGTTTTTGGGACAGGGTCTTGCTCTATTGCCCAGGCTCGAGTGCAGTGGCATGATCACAGTTCACTGCAGCCTCGAATTCCTGGGCTCAAGTGATCCTCCCACCTCAGCCTCCCAAGTAGCTGGGAATACAGACACGTGCCACTACTCCTGACTAATTAAAAAAAAATTTTTTTAGAGATGGGATCTTCCTATGTTGCCCAGGCTGGTCTCAAACTCCTGGCCTGAAAGGATCCTCCCATCTCAGCCTCCCAAAATGCTGAGATTATAAGCATGAGCCACCACTCCTAGCCTTTGGGCAATTTTTTTTTTTTTTTTGAGATGGAATTTTCATTCTTACTACCCAGGCTGGAGTGCAGTGACGCGACTTTGGGTCACTGCAACCTCTGCCTCCTGGGTTCAAGCAATTCTCCTGCCTCAGCCTCCCGAGTAGCTGGGACTACAGGTGTGCACCACCACGCCCAGCTAATTTTTGTATTTTTTAGTAGAGACAGGGTTTCACCATGTTGGCCAGGATGGTCTCGATCTCTTGACCTCGTGATCCACCTGCCTCGGCCTCCCAAAGTGCTGGGATTACAGGCGTGAGCCACCACGCCTGGCCTGCGTGATTGTTCACATCTACCTCTCCAATCAAACACTGGGCTTCCCTCCGTGGGCCTGTGTCTCTATCTTTCTATTCATGCCATCTCTCCCTCAGCCCCAGCGTAGTGCCGGAGCTTCACGGGTGCTAGGTTCGTATTTGTCAAGTTGACATTTATCACACACTTCTGTGGGTTTTTTTTTTTCTTCTGAGGTAGAGTCTTACTCACTCTGTCGTCCAGGCTGGAGTGCAGTGGCGCGATCTTGGCTCACTGCAACCTCCGCCTCCAGGGCTCCAGCGATTCTCCTGCCTCAGCCTCACCATGGTAGAAACCTACATGGTAACTAACACAGGCTGGGTATCTGCTTGCTCCCGGGCACTATGCTTGGTCTGCACCCTACCTTGAATCCTGAATGCACCCTTGGAGGTAGCAGTGGTTCTCAATCTTATTTATAGACGAGGGAACAGAGGCTCTCCGGAGAAAACTGTACTGAGTGAGGTCACCCGCAGAGAAATGGCCCCCAGTGGCCTCGAATCCAGGCCTGTCTGTACCTCCTATGAGCAGGAACCTGCTGAACTCCCTGTTCCTCCTTGAAAACGTCTCTACTCGTCTTGCTCAACGCGAGGATCTAGGAGGGCTTCTTAGAGCCTCCATTTCCTCATCTGCAGATGGGCAGGATTTCCTCACCTCTCATGGGTTGTTTTTTGAAAAAATAGAGACGAGGTCGGGCATGGTGGCTCATGCCTATAGTCCCAGCACTTTGGGGGGCCAAGGCGGTGCATCACCTGAGGTCAGGAGCTCGAGACCAACCTGGCCAACATGGTGAAACCCCATCTCTACTAAAAATATAAAAATCAGCTGGGTGTGGTGGCAGGTGCCTGTAATCCCAGCTACTCGGGAGGCTGAGGCAGGAGAATTGCTTGAATGGGGGAGGTGGAGGTTGCAGTGAGCTGAGATTGTGCCACTGCATTCCAGCTGGGTGACAGAGTGAGACTCCATAAAACAAACAAACAAACAAAAAAACCCAAGGAGATGTGTTCCTTGTCACTGCCAAGTTGAGTTGGGCATCCGGCACTGGTCTGCGTGCCTTATAAACACCATATCCTGTAAACCTCACAGCAGCCCCCAGAGGTAGGTGGGACCCATTCACATCCCATCTCCCAGGTAAGAAAACTGAGGCACAGAGAGGTGAATGAACTCCTCCAAGGTCGAACAGCAAGTAATAGGCAGAGCTTGGATTCGAACCCCATCATCGGGCTGGAACTCTGTGCTGGTAACCTAGCTCCTCTGCCCTTCCCCCCAGCCTTCCCCAGGAGAAGATGACTTTGGGTCACCACAAGGCAGAGGGGCAGAATGGGGCATGACAGTCCCCTGGGTCCCTCAGGAAGGGGTGGTCGTTTGGACAAGAAGGACAGGTGTCCCGATCAGGTGACCTCAGCCCAGCGCACCTGCTTGAGTGTGAGGTTGAAGAAGCTGTCGTGGAAATCCCACTGTAGGATGTCTCCGTGAGTCTGGGCCTCCAGATCCAGCAGCCGGTTGACCTTGCGGGCCTCGTGCGGGTTGGACGCTGTGCCCACCAGGAAGAGGAGGCGCAGCTGCAAACCCTGCACCTTGCGTTCGCGGCCCCACGTGCGCCGCAGCAGCTCGCGCCGCTCGTAGTTGCTGGGCGAAGACTTGATCGCCAGCAGCAGAAAGACCGGCTGCGCGCACTTGGAGGGGGGCGCGTCCTGCAGCAGCGGAAAGTCGCGGCAGTGTTTGTACAGCAGGAAGTCCTGAACCTGCCGCGGCTGCCCCGCGAAGTCCTGGTGTGCAGCCACAGAGGTGTTGGCGTGGCATGGGGACCGGGCTGGGGGGGTGGGTGGAGTGGGCCAGGCCAGGGCCTTGAGGGTCTCTGGTGGCTGCTCCTGGACCTCATAGGTGGGTGGTGACTCTTGCAGAGTGAAGAGGAGGAGGAGGAAGAGGGTGAAAGCACCGATGGCCAGAATGAGGGTGCCACTGGGCCGAAGGTGCCGGAAATGCCTCATTCTGGCCAGCCAGGGTCTGGGGTCAGCCTGAGGAGCCCCCAGGGCAGCTCCTGTGGAAAACAGAAACTCACTGAACACTCGCCATGAGCAAAGCGCTTTCCCTGTGGCCCCCGTACACCTGGTGGCACCTATGCAGTTGCTCAGGTTGGCAAAATATTGAAATTCACCCCCCAGCTAACCCCGCCGCCCCTTGCAGGACCCACTGCAAAGCACTCCAACCCCGACTGGCTCTGACAGGTGACCTGGCCCCACCCTGCTGGGGATTATTTTTGTTTTTATTCTTTTTGAGACAGGGTCTCTCATTCTGTTGCCCAGGCTGGAGTGCAGTGGTGTGATTTCAGCTCACTGCAGCCTCTACCTCATGGGTTCAAGCGATCCCCCTGCCTCAGCGTTCTGAGTAGCTGGGATTACAGGTGTGAGCCACCGTGCCTGGCTAGTTTTTCTGTATTTTTAGTAGAGATGGGGTTTCTCCATGTTGGTCAGGCTGGTCTCAAATTCCTGACCTCAGGTGATCTGTCTCGGCCTCCCAAAGTGTTGGGATTATAGGTGTGAGCCACTGTGCCCGGCCTCTGCCTCGGCCTCTCAAAGGACTGAGATGACAGGCATGAGCCACCATGCCTGGCCTTTCCATGTGAAGTCTTAGTTTCCTTATTAGGACACGGGGGTGCTGAGATTACCCCTCTCTCTCACACACACAGTGTGGCCACAGCTCCCTGTGGCTGCGAAAGGGCTTGGCGCATCTTAGCTGTGTGGCGACCGCCTCCATGACCATCAGTCCACCGCCCTGGCTACCTTGATTCCCCAGGCATCCCCCACTTACAGACAGGGACATTACGCTTCAGCATGGAACAGGATCAGAACCCAGGACTTTGACAGGTGCAGTCCGTCCACCTCATATGTCCCTCAACTCAGGGTCATTGGGGAATTCCCTGCCCAGACCTCAGGGCCTCCCAGAATCTATCACAAGGGACTGTGTCATGGATGGCACCAAATATCTCTCAGAGGACAGAGAACCTGGCCAACCTCTGCCACCCGCGGCACAGACAGGTGAATATCTGTGAACATGCATGAGTCCAATCCTGTTTTTTTTTTCCTTATCTTTTTTTTTTAATGGGGCTGGCCGGTGCAGGAATCAAGTCCACGACCTTGGGCACTGAGCACCAGGCACTCACCAACTGAGCTAACCGGCTGCCTGAGTCCAATCCTGTTAACTGTTGCACTGACTCATCAGCCCAAGAGTGTTTACTAAGCAACTACTATATGCTAGATGCTGGGGATGCAGCCGTGACCAAGCCAGCCCTGTCCTCACTATAATAGTACAGTAGAACAGCTTGGGCAACACAGTGAAACCCCATCTCTACAAAAAACACAAAAATTAGGCTGAGCACAGTGGCTCACACCCATCATCCCAGCACTTTAGGAGGCCAAGGCAGGTGGATCACTTGAGGTCAGGAGCCCAAGACCAGCCAGGCCATCTCTACTAAAAATACAAAAATCAACCAGGCATGCTGGTGGGTGCCTATAGTCCCAACTACTCGGGAGGCTGAGGCAGGAGAATTGCTCGAACCCAGGAGGCAGAGGCTGCAGTGAGCTATGATTGTGCCACTGCACTCCAGACTGGACAACAGAGTGAGACTCTGTCTCAAAACAAAACAAAAATTTAGCAGGGTGGGGTGGTATGTGCTTATGGTCTCAGCTACTCAGGAGGCTAAGGTGGGAGGATTGCCTGAGCCCAGAAGTTCGGGGCTGCTGTGAGCTATGATCACACCACTGCACTCCAGCCTGGGCAACAGAGCAAGACACTGTCTCAAAAAAAATTGCTAATGATATGAACAATTAGTGACAGCCATACTAATTGCTACTGAGGCAGGTCCCTGGGGGACCTGAGCAACCTAGGAGTGGGAAGGTCCTGAAGGATGACGGGGATTCGCCTGGGCAGAGCGGTGGGGACGGGCATTCCAGGCAGAGGGTAGAGTATATGTAAAGGCCCTGAGGTGGACCCAGATTTAGGGTGTTGGTGGCAGAACGAGGAGGTTGATGTGGTTGGGATGGGGGAGAGGCAGGAGATGATGATGAAGTTAAGGGACCCGGCTAGGGTGCAGGAATCGAATGGGCAGGCCAGGAAGAAAGTCTTATTTTCCTGTAAGAAGCAATGGGGAGCCATGGAGGGTCTATGAGCAGGGGAGGAATCAGATTGATTTATACATTTAAGAAGTCCCCTGTGGGCCAGGTGAGATGGCTCATGCCTATAATCTCAGCACTTTAGGAGGCCGAGGCAGGTGGATCAACAGGTCAGGAGTCTGAGACCAGCCTGGCCAAGATAGTGAAACTCCATCTCTACTGAAAATTCAAAAATTAGCTGGGCATGGTGGTGGGCACCTGCAATCCCAGCTACTCGGGAGGCTGAGGCAGGAGAATTGCTTGAACCCAGGAGGCAGAGGTTGCAGTGAGCCGAGATCACGCCACTGCACTCCAGCCTGGGTGACAGAGCAAGACTCCATGAAAGAGGGGAGAGGGGAGAGGAGAGGTTTAGAAAATAAGATGAAGGGCTGGGCGCAGTGGCTCATGCCTGTCATGCCAGCATTTTGGGAGGCTGAAGTGGGTGGATCACCTGAGGTCAGGAGTTCGAGACCAGCCTGGCTAACATGGTAAAACCCCTGTCTCTGCTAAAAATACAAAAATTGGCCAGGTGCAGTGGCTCATGCCTGTAATTCCAGCACTTTGGGAGGCCAAGGCAAGTGGATCATAAGGTCAAGAGATCGAGACCAGCCTGGCTAACATGGTGAAACCCCATCTCTACTAAAAATACAAAAATTAGCTGGGTGTGGTGGCGTGC